>APFE030325738.1:1631-49246 GCA_000404065.3 Pinus taeda
AAACAATCGCCTATCTTTCCCCAAGTAGACCTCTGCAAAAATTGTGCCTCATCCCCGCACCCAAAATTGCCTTTCCCTTGAATTCAACAAAACTTCAAAAAATCAATTTCAAAATCCTTGTACTTCATACCTAGCCTAAAATTAGTTACCAATTTAGTCATCTCGAGCCTCATTGATCACCTTTATTCGAGATTGACCCAGAGAGAGCCCTCTCCTGTCCTCGTAGGGCTAGCTATGGGGCTAAGCGTGGTTTGATGTAGCCTTGAGTTTTACCTTAATTCAACCTAAGGTAAATTTGAGAGCTAACAGAGCCAATTGTCCTCCAAATTCAACATGAAAAATCTTGGTGCTGCAAACTATATTTTGGGCATGGAAATTAAAAGAGATCGAGCAAAGAGGAAGCTCTAGTTAAACCATAGGAAGTATGTCGAGACAATATTGTATCGGTTTAATATGTAGGATAGTAAACCGATGAAGGTTCCTATTCCTGTAGGTGTGAGTTTATCTGCTGAACAGTGTCCCAAGACACAAGAAGAGGAAGAGGACATGTCCTGTGTTCCATATGCAAGTGCAGTCGGTAGCCTGATGTATGCAATGATCTGTGCTAGACCAAACATTACACATGTAGTGGGAGTATTGAGCAGGTTTATGTCAAAACCAGGGAAGGAGCACTGGACAGCAGTGAAGCGGGTTTTCAAGTATTTGTGTGGCACTAGTGATTATGGTTTGTGCTACTAAGGAAGACCAGGATTGTACATAGTATTAGATATTCGTGGCTTTGTTGATGTTGATTGATTTGGATCAGAGAATATCTACAAGTGGGTATGTGTTTAACCTATTTGGAGGTGCATTCAGTTGGATGAAAGAAACAATCTGTAGTGGCAATATCAACTACAGAGGCAGAATACATGGCAGACACTCATGCAAGCAAGGAAGCAGTTTGGTTGCAGAGATTGTGTTGAAGTATGGGGTTAGTACAGGGAGGTATAAGGATAGACTGTGACAGCCAAAGTGCAATTTTCTTGGCAAAGAACCCTGCATATCATTCAAAGACAAAGCACATTGATGTTCAGTATCACTTTGTGAGGGATATGATAGAAGACAAAAAGGTGTTGCTGGTAAAGGTGGACACTTTGAAGAATACTGTAGATGCATTAACAAAATCCGTGAGCTCTGAGAAGTTCTCTTGGTGTAGAGAAACAATGGGCATTGCAAGGCTAGATAAATGACCAAGCTCTCTTGTGGCCTCCTGTGGAAAGGAAACAACAAGTGGGAGAATGTTGGGTTGTGCTATATTATTTCCACGACTAGCCCACATAGTTAACCGGGGGGGTTAGAGGGGGGGTCACAGAGGGTTTCAGGGGTACCCGTAGCCCCACTTTATGGGGTTTAGGGTAGTGCCCCAGAAAATTTTGGTTTTGGACCCTATGTTAGGTTGGACGGACCTGCCTATGGTTTTGTGCATGATTTTCGCACATGTTTTTTGGACGCGATGGTTTTCGGTCCATGGTATTGGATGCTTCGGCATTTATAAATATGTATTGTAACATTGAAAGGAATATAATGAAAAATCAAGCTGGTAGTCTCGGTTTTGGGATCCAGGGTAAAATCTCTGTGTATATGTGTTTTATGTGTTATGCTATCGCATTGTTTATTTTCTGTGTTTTAGAATTCGTATGCAGGTAATTTCTGTACGGGGTCAAAACCTACAACATGGGGACTTACATGAAGAAATACATATGGAACAACCTATTGGCTTTATACAAATAGACTCCAACCTTGTATGTCGGCTTAAGAAATCCCTGTATGGTCTCAAGCAAGCCCCTCAAGCTTGGTATGCCAAAATGGATAGCTTTCTTTTAGAAACTAGATTTTCTAGGTGTCATTCTGACAATATTGTCTACAAATAAGAAAGTGGGAAAGTCTCTTATCATTCTTGTTCTTTACATTGATGATCTTATCCTTACTAGTAGTGATCCCAACCTTATAAACCATGTGCAGTCCAACATTAAAAAGAAGTTTGAAATGACAGGCTTTGGACACTTGCATTATTTTCTTGGTCTTCAAGTCTTGCAATTCCCCTTTCCCAGTCCAAGTATGCATGTGATCTTCTATGCCATTTTCACATGGAAGACTGTAAGCCAACCCCTTCTCTGTTTGGAGACAAATTCTCAGTCACTTGTACTTCCCCTAAAGTTGATGCTACCTTATACCATCAACTTGTAGGAAAACTTTTGTATCTGACCCATACTCATCCTGACCTTTCCTTTGCTGTTGGCCTTATTAATCGGTTTATGCAAAACCCACATGAAATTCATTGGAAATAAGCTAAAATAATACTTCGTTATGTTCGAGGTACAGTTCAGTTTGGGATTCATTACAGTGCAGAAGCATCTCCTCTATTGGTTGGTTTCACTGATTCTGATTGGGTTGGTGACCTTGATGATCAGAAGTCTATTGTAGGTTATGTGTTCACTCTTGGTTCATGACCTATTACATGGGCTTGCAATAAACAAAGTGCAATTTCTCTTTCTTCAGCAAAAGTAGAGTATCGTGTTGCCATAGAAGCTAGTAAGGAAGCCCTGTGGCTTTGTCAGATCCTGTCAGAGTTTGGCTTTCAACAATAGCATTCGACTACACTTTGGTGTGATAATCAAAGTTCCATTCAACTATGCAAAGATCCAGTCCAACATTAGTGCAACAAACACATTGAATTGCAAACTTCATCAGAAAGCTCATTCATGACCATGTTTTTGAAGTGCAATATTGTTCAAAAGATGATCAAGTTGCGGACGTCTTTACAAAGGCTCTCACAAAGCGAAGTTTACTAAACTTCGATTTATGGTTGGAGTTTAGGAAGTTGTCACTAAGGGGGGATAGGCTCTAATGCCTCCTTCCTTCTCCTATTGTGTCATATTTGCACATCCTTCAATCCTATCCCAAGTTTTTCTTAAGGGGGGATGTTAGGATATTCCGACACATAGGAAATAGTTAAGTATAACTTGGTCTAGTGTAGAGTTAGGTAAAGTGTGTTTCCTTACTATGTACTTTTGTAACTTACAATCCAATGGTCACGATATGTAGTGTTCCGACGGTTCATTCTCTCCTTGGTATTACCGACACTTGATCCATGGCTTAACACCCAATTGGTCCATGATCTCTATTTCAAGAACAGGGAGGGTTATTTGTAGGGTAACCGTTCATGAGAGAAGCTTATGTAAATTTTCATTCTTTTATTAATAAATTTCCTGAAGTGGCCGCATTGGCTCAGACCGTGGACTATTTCCCTCTTTGAGGGTTTTAATCACGTCAACGATACTGGTGTACTGATCTGTGATTTGTTTGTGAGCGGTGTCCTTTGGTGTTCTGTCTAAGGAACTTACCCTGTAAATTCCTACACATGGGGAGGTATGCATGGTATGATGTTTGCCAAGATTATTTGGCATTTTCTTCATTACTTTTCACTCAGTCATTTGTGGCATATTTATATGTGTTTTCAGGAGTGAAAAAGAGTACATTTTTCAGCCATATATATGCTTTTGGTTTCCACTAACATTTGGTTGAAAATATGTTAAACCATGCATAAAATGTACTCATTCCTCCAATCATGTATAGAGATGACATGTGACATGGACCAACCATGTATGAGGTTTTGTATGATGATTACTACAACCATGTATTTATTATTGTATCATCATTATTTATTGGTTGAGAGTCCAGTCTTAAGTATGATGAATCATCTTGGTGATAGGCTTGTTTTGGAGGAGTATTATGAGTCGATTTTGAAGCCACTTGTATAGGATAATGTTGATGTAACAATCATAATATATCATTTATTTGAGTCATTGGTCCATAGGAGATGATCATAGCAGCAATGTAATTCATTGTAAATCTATGTAAAATGTTCATGCTTCTATTTATCAAAGGAAGCACTATTTGCAGCAGAAGCAATCACTACAACTTGGAGATGGCACATGTTCAGGGGGAGCATCTATTTTCTCTTATTCACTTTGGCCATGCATTGTTGGCATTATGATCTGCTTTGAGGTGTTCATTGTGTGCTTCACACTATGTTATGATAGTTTGGGTTCTTGGCCTCATGTTATATTAAGAGATGTTTGGTGATGATGCTATCTGGTCACTATAGGGAGGATGTTGGATGATGCTCATGTGTTATTGATGCATAAACACGATGTTGCTCATAGTTTCTGTTAGCACCTAAATTTGCCTTAGGATGAAAGAAGGCAAAATTCAGGGTAACCACAAACCACACTCAGTCTGGTAGCTAGCCCTACCAGAACAGGAGAGGACTCTCTCCGGGTCACACTCAGTGAAGAATAAACAATATACTATGAGATGACTTACAATGAATATTGATTTTAGGCTAGGTAAATAAATATGGAAACAAGAAGCAAATTTTTATAAATGACTGAGATTCTGGGATATATGGGACCAACGAACAGTATGAGCAGAGAATTTAACATAAAGGCACAGATTACTTCGTGAGGCAAGACAGGCGGAACGTCTAGCAATTGAATTTGAAATAATGTGTAATGGAAAGATTGTTTAGGAGGGTGAAAAGGGCATAAACACATGAATCTTTTTCAACAGAAGAAGAACACATAACGTGAAACTTTCCCACAGGCAGAGCAATAAACATGAATTCTACCTTATCTTACTTAGAAAATTTCACTGGAAATGAATATGAATGAACTGTGAAACATAACGAAATACATATGAAACATAAAGAGAACACTTTTGCTACACTCACACCACATGAATCTCATGAACCGGAGCCGCTGCCTTTCATTAATTCTCTGTCAAAATATACAATGAAGAACTAAGTTTCTCTCCCACAGTCTCCTAGAAATTAAAACCAACCCTTTGCAAATGGCTTTACATACAATAAATATACTTTTCCATTGGGAAATAGAACGACCCACAGTTGGGGAGTTTTTCAAATCATTACAAACTGGAAATGGAAAGCCAACCATTAGTGATAGGTGCAGCGTTACCAAAAATGACAAATTTCTTGGGTGACTGCTCGCCTTCCTTTACAACTTGGATAGAAGCCAATCTTTAGTGAAAATAATTTTTAAACTTTGCCTTAGGTGCCGAGAAAAATGTAGTGTAAATGAGTGGGCCCACTTGGAGAAAGTCGTGAATCGAAATGTCACGGAGCGAAAGTGATTTTGGCCTTTGGTTCTCTGTGCGCCGCGCCACTTTGGAGGTGATTTTGAGGTACCTGCTGAAGTCCAAATTGTGCCCAAGTGTGCTTGTTAGAAAACCCTGCCTGTCTACTTTCCAACCCAAGTAGAATTTCTGAATTTGGTGCTCATTTTCCCCTCCAAAACTTCATTCTCCCAAGATTGCTTCATGTGTGTCAAAATAGGGGCAGAGAGGTCATTTTTTGAGTGTTTTTGACCTCCTGGGACTCAAAACTTGCCCAAACTTCTTGGCCATGCACCAACAATCATGATTTTTCACGCTGAATCCAAAAATGCAAACCTTTCTTGATTTGGAGCTCCCTATCATAACCGCCGCGCCATTGAAAAACCCTGTTTTGTGCACAAAAATTTGTCAAATGACCAAAATTGCCCCAAATTTTTGAAATTTGTGCTGGAGATCCTCTATGAAGTGCTATGCTGGGCCACAGAGGCTTCAGCCAAGATTCAGAGCGGATATTTCTCTTTTTGCCTCTTTTGTCTTTTTGTCGCTTTCCTAAATTTCGCCTTCAAACTCCTTATCTGAGCCTTTGAAATCATGTTCCGTGCCCTCTAGTGATAAACCATCCGCCTCAATATGGTTTTGTCCTTGTCGGCCTTCTCTAGCAATCTCTCAAGGTGGATGTTGATACACTCGAGCCAAGACTCTCGGTCATTGTTAATCTCTTGCTGTAATGGAGTGAGTCAATCCTCCTATGTTGGGAAGCTTGGCGATTCTCGCGGATGTTTTGCAGCTCCATGATCTCATGCTGGTCTTCGAGATGTTTGTTCCTTTGCTCCAAATACCTGATAATCCACTTAGCCCTCTCCAAATTGAGAGACAAGGCTTGGATCTCCGTTTGCTACTCTTGGATGGTCCTCCTAAGTTTGGCACTCTCCACATCTGTATCATCATCATGAATGAGGATGAAATCGGCTTCTTGTTCACTTGATGGCCCCTCGTCATGCATGGGCCTCTTGCCCTTGTCTTGTACCTGTTTTGCCGATGTCGGAAGCGAGGCCCCTTCCACCTCGGGTGGAGGTAACACTCGATTTATAGCTGCAAACAAATGTCTACTGCCTCTCTGATAGGTGATGAATACCGGCATAGTAGCGGTCTCATGGTGCTCATACTGATGAGAAGGACCACCTATCTCATGTTCAACCTCTGATAATACCTATGAAGTGCTGAATAGGTCATGGGAGATGAAATAATCCCAAGTAATGCCCTGCAATCCCAGCTGATGAACCACCAAAATCTTAATAAGAGCAAAGTGATAAACACTGTTAAGTTGCTGCTGAGGGGTTTTGTGCTGCATGAAGGTGTTCATCCTCTCTATGTTCCTGCAAATGAAATATGGGATGTTCATCATCCGTACCCTGGTAAAGTGCATGAGCAACCTGATGTGATAGCCATATAAATGAGAGAACCTCCCCTCACAGCTGAAATATTTCATGATCAACTTCATGAGTGGAGCATATTCATCTTTCAGATATCAGAATGGAAAGACTCTTTTGAGCTGCCTCAAGAAACTGGCCTTAATGTAAGGCTCATAATGCTGCCGATAAACCTTTTGTTTCTTGTGCCATGGTTCTCCAACGTTTGGTATTCCGGTTGCTAATGAGAAAGTTTTAGGTGTTAGTGTGAAGGTGACCCCGGCTAAGATAGCATGATCTCCATGTAAGTGAAGCACAAAGAGACGAGCCAACTCATGATGAACTCGAACATTAGCCACCATTTGAAAAAACTCAAAACATGATAGATGTTGGAAACATGACATAGCAAGAGAGCAGGCCTGCAATTCCGTGAGGGTGGTTGGCTCATCCCTAACATGTTTGCCACTTTTATGATGTCTCCGGGGAGCTTGTTCTTCCGAGGATGACTCACTTTGGGTTTCCATTTCATACTCCGATGAATGCTCAGATGCCATGACTGTTGTGTATGAACTGTGCTTGGATTTCCCTTTGATGATGTAGTGAAACTTTGTGTTTTTATGATCTTTGGAAATTTCAAGGGTTTCAAGGCAATTTGTTGCAAATTTGGAACAAAATCGGGCCTTTGTGGGTGTGCACCGCGCCTGTGGCAACTCCTCCAAACTCACCTAAAACGCATGCTTGCTTCTCACAATCACTTTGCAATGTTTCTCTCTATCCTTGGTGTGAAAAATGACTTTTTTTCTTGTGGGGATCTTATATAAAGACTTTGGAGTCATGGCTTTAATTTTTGTTTCTTCGAAACCCACTTTGCTAATGTTTTGTTTTGGCACTTTTTCCCTGATTTAATGCAACTCTGTATTTCACTTTTCCCTTTGAATTTTTAGCTAAATGATGAAATTTTTGGCACCTTTTTGCAAGGGTTGTTGACATGGCGTTTGGCCAAGGAAACCATGACTGCGTCTGAAGAGATCAACCAGAAACTTCTTTGAAAATTATCACAAATGACACACTGTTTGACTTTTCTTCAAAACAGAGTTTTGAAGAACAGTCGTAATCTGTCAACATGAGGATGAAAATCTTTAAATCATAACTTTGTAAGGGCCTCCCTCTGGCCTGCATGGCTTTATTGGACATGTTTGAAGACCAATTTATTTGATCCCTAGACCTAATGACTAAAAATGACTCTTTTCCATTAAAAGATCAAACGTTACCTGTCATGGGTTTTAGTGAACATTGATGAAAAGACCTAAGCCAACAGGTGCCAGACATGAGGGGACATGACTGACAAGACCTTTTCGTCAGATTATGGCATGCCCCTAGCAGAATGCACCTGAGTGGATTGAGCGAGACACCTAAAAATGAAATGCAGAAAGAGTTTTGATCTCTAACGGAGGACTGACAAGACCGACTATAACAATTTCTATTATGATGATTCTCATTAATGCTTGTATGGTTTCCTCATGTTGGAATATTGCTGCTTGCTCCTAGATGTTGTTGGTTAGTATTCTGCTCTGTATGTTGATTGGTTATATATGTTTCCTACTACTTATATGGAGGCATGGATGATCATTGATATGCATGATATTTTAGCCATGTAGAGATGTATTACTCCAATATTTGTGCTTTAGTTTTGCTGCCTTATCAGATGGAGTTGACCCTTTGCCATTGATGTCAAAGGAGCAGTGATAGTGGATGATGGTCTGGAGTTTGTGTATGGTTTCCATCAATGCCAAAGGGGGAGATTGTTGGAATTATGGTGTGCATGGATACAACTAGCTGATGTTGGCATTGATGTCAACCCCTTGTAGCCTAGATGATGTATGAATGTTTCATTGTAGTATGGTTGTAGCTAGTTGAGTTGACATTGGGATGATTGTGTTGGAATTGATGTCAACAATATGATATCACACTCAATGAAGTCAAATGATGGCATTGGTTTGGTTGATGATGTTGCTACAGGTGGATGATGCAGATCTACATGTGAAGGAGATGATGATTGGAACGTTAGTTGAGTTGGAAACTAGGTATTCATCTAGGTACTCATGCTTATGCTCATGGAGATGACTTGTTGCAGTGTGATAGCCTTATGTTTGATAATGGAGATGTGCTATAGAGTATTGCAGGTTTGTTAGAGGTGTTGCAGCTTGTGGAGATTATTGTTGGAGAGTGGAGTACTTGTTGGCACTCTTTCCAACCTTGTTTGTTTGCCCTTTCAAGTCAACTTGATAGTGACACTTGGGATACATGTTTGATCCACTTGAAAATGTGTCATAGGCTATTTCAGAGGTTTGGAGGCATGCACAAGAGTTGAAGAAGAGCATCCAATAGGTGACAGAGGTTATGAGCTGAAGCCTTGGTTTTTTTCTTCATCCTTAGCCCCAACAGCATGGATCCAATCCTATGGGAGCGATTGAAAGGCTCCAATTGCTGGAAGACATGCTTATGGGAGTGACTGAAGGTTCCAATTGAGTTTAGCTAGTGTTATGCATGTGACTGAAGATTTTCATGAGATTTTCTCCGCATTCCTCGTGAAAATCGGAATAAAACCAGAAAGGAAATTCCTAGAGGCTTTTAGAAAATGTTGTAAAGATCTAAAATGGTTTCAAAATTTCCTCCAATGATGTGAACTCATTTAGTGCACAAGTAGTGTTCTTAGTGGATTGATTTGGTCCAGTTTGTGCACTCTTGATCCTAGCCTCAATTTCGATTTTTCCCTACATGTTTTATCTTCATCACTTGGGAGTTGTGTGATGATTGATGTTGAGTGTATATGTGTAAGATAAGGCTACAAAGAGTGATTATGTTTAAGACTTATTGGAGAGCATAAATGCTTCAATGAGTGTTAATGGTAGAGAATGGAGTAGAACTGAAGCATGCTGCAGAATAGATAA
Source organism: Pinus taeda (assembly GCA_000404065.3). Classification (NCBI taxonomy): domain Eukaryota; kingdom Viridiplantae; phylum Streptophyta; class Pinopsida; order Pinales; family Pinaceae; genus Pinus; species Pinus taeda. The sequence goes on from APFE030325738.1 coordinate 11,164, forward strand.
GATTTGATGTTGTTGGGGTAGAGATTGTTTGGAGAGATTTTGTATGTTGTTGGATAGTGTTTTTGTTGGTGACTCTCACATTTGTTTTTGCAGGAGCTGTTAATGCATTTGGCACATAGCCATAGTGTCCTATGATGTTAATTGTATTACACAACATTATATTGATGTGAGGGTTTGATAGGATGTAGAGTTTATGTTGCCATTATTTTGATAGAGTTGAAAGCACATATTTATGATATTATTTTGATTGATATGATGATGCCTTGTTGCTGAGAGCATGATTGCAAACCTGAATCAGAATTGAGAATAATGTCTTGGATCCAGTTTGAAAATATATGAAAGGAGGTACACATAGAGGAGAGGAGTAGTGACTTCTTGTATGTGGAGCAGGGATTGAGAAGTCTCAGCTGAAGGAACAATTTCTCAATCTAATGGTACTTGGATAGTCCAATCAAAGTTGGCGAGGATCAATTGATCGTGGTGGTTTTCAATGGATGGTAGTTCATAGATCTGCGGGGAACATAGTCTTCCAAGATGATAAGTAGAATCGAGTCTCTAGGCTGATTGGAGTTAACTAATTGTAGATGAGGTTGAGTCTCCTAGCTCATCAGAGTCAACAGTCTACGTAAAAAGACTATATTTTCTTAATAGCTAATTCAAAACAACACAACAAAAGCAAGAGAGTTTTTTTCTCGGTGAAGGGTTTTCCACTAGATATCTTATGTCTCATGTGTTGATGCTTTCTTGTGTTCTTGTTCATGGTTATGAAACTCATATGGTTTATTTCCTGCTTATGATTTATGCATAGATCTGAAAATATTTATTGAGTTTCCTAATTAGTGTGTGTAATTCAATAAAGTAAATAATTGGTAAAATTGATAATAAGTCACACTACTGATTCATCCCCCTCTCTAAGTAGTGCTCAAAGGTTTCCAACATCCTGAAGTAGAATGCTTGAGGTTGATCTTTCGTTTGCTGAATAGAACATCATACCCTTTGTCTTCAATTGATGCTACTAAGACAAGGTTTTTCATCAATCCTGGAACATACATCACATTTTTGAGATGGAGAAGGGAACTAGACTCCCTCTTAAATCTTACTGTACCAACTCCTTTGGTCAAGTACCTTCCATCATTTCCAAGCTTGATATGGAATTGCATGTATTTCTCCTCCAAATTGCTAAAGTGATCTTTGTTCCCTATCATGTGGAATGAATCCCCTGAGTCAATGCACCACACATTACCTCATACTGAGCTTTCCATGCAAGATATTAAGGATAAATCTAGTTCGAACTGAGAAGATAGTGCTTCTTCTCCTATTTCTGCTACATCGTGCTCGCTGGATTTCTTGTTTGGGCATTTTGTAGCATAATTTCCAAACCCATGACAATGAAAACACTTGATTTTGCTAAGGTCCTTCTTTTTGTTGCCTCCATTATGACTAGAATCGGTTTTAACTTGGGCCTTCTCATCGGTGGCTTTATTCCCTTTGCTAGCTAAAGAAAATTTCTCCTCATCTTCTATCCTAGATGAGACTCCATCCCTTGTGTTCATCCTTATCTCTTCCTACATAAGATCTAATCATACTCTCTCGCAATTAGGGAGCTTATCTTTGCCATTCAGTGCATCTTGGAAACTATGCTAAGATTTGTGAAGCCCAAGAAGAGTAAGGCTTACAAGTTCTGTTGGTGGAACTATCTCTCCAACTCCTCCAAGTTCATCCCTCACTTGAGCAAACCTGGATAGATATGTAACAATGGTCTCATCCTTTCCCATTCGAATGTTCCTTAATTTGTTCTTCAATGCAAGTATTTTGGCATCACTACTACTTTCAAATAGATCAGTAAGGGCCTTCCTCATCTAGAATGGAGTTTCCTTCCCATGAGAGTTTGGAACAATATGGTCTCTGACTCCTTCTAGGATCATCCACCTAGTTTTGGCAGTGTCCTTCTTCCATTGAGCCAACTGTTGTGCATCTGATGCAACAAGTTTAGGAATATTAGTCTTGATGTATTCCAAAACCCCATTATCATCTAATACATCCTCCATTTTGTCCTTCTAGGCATAGAAATTTGAAGTCCCTTCCAGTGCATGCTCAGTCCTCAAGCCATAGGATGACATGATTCTTGCACTTGTAGAATTCTTGCACCAACTAATCTTCTCTTCAATGTGCTTTGAATCTGATCAAGGAGTTCATTTTTTATCTTTTTTTTTCTTCTCTAATACCATGTAGAAAATCCTTGAAACCTTGTAATCGCTAATGAGATCAAACTGATAACAAAAGACATAAGATTTCTCTACCAAAATTCTTCAGAGAGAAAACAATGCATACAAGTACAATCTCACATAAAACATAATACTTTATATGGGGAACCCAACTGGGAAAACCCCCTCTTGCTTGTATTGAATTAACCGAGAAATATGATCTATTACATAGAATTTACTTCAAGCCTAAAGCTCCCTGCAATACTGATCAAATCTCTACAAGAATTTCCCAACACTTAGGAAAATAAGGCCTGCTACGAGCTCTTATTTCCTAGCACAAATCTACCCCTAAAAAATAGGAATTTATCCTATTTCCTTGTGAAATTCCCAAGAGAATTTCTTTGCTTGCTTCTCAAGCTCTACGCAAAAAAACTTGTGTACCTGTTGTTGCTGCTACAACACCCTCCAAAATTTCACTACATTCAAATTTTAGAGCCTACTTCACTATCATATCTAGTGTCGTTTCAAGTCATTCCATATATTCCAAGTGTTTTTGATCATCCTGATGTGTTGTCGCATTGATAAGAATATCTCTAGTGTATTTCATGGTCATAACACCTTTTCATGTTGTAAATCGACACTTTGGTCGCAGTCGCACACACTTTGTTTGTTGTACTTGGGGAATGTATGTAAAGTGTTGTTTTGATGTCTATTTATTACTTTTTAGGATTGTATAAGTTTTCTTGATGAGTTGGTATGTGTTGCACATGATTGTATGTCTAAACTCATTATGTTCACCCCTTATTGTATCTTCCAGACTTAGACAACTTTTGGTTGCAAATTGAACCCATTAAGGCTAGGAGTGCAAGAGCGCACTCTCAAGCCTTGAGCGAGAATCCTTCATTTCTTGGAAGGGTGGCCTAAACCCTACAAGAACGTATAATGCACTCCCAAAGCATATTTCCCCTTCCTTGTTCTAAACTATTCCCTAGAGAGCCAAGTCTTCCTTTGAGTGCACTTCTTCGACTCGAAGGACTGTGCCCTCCTTGAGTGCACGAGCACACCCCGAAAGATTTAAAGATTAACCCCTTCAGCCTTCAGTAATGCACCCTGTGCCCTTCTTGGTCCTTCTGAGTGCATGAGTTCACTTTGAAGCCTTGAAGCCTCCTCCTTCATCCTTTGAATTTATGCCTTGTGTCCTCCTTTGCCATCTTGAGCACATGAGCGCACCTTGAAGCCCCAAAGCCTTCCCCTTTAGCCTTCAAATTTGTGACTTGTGCTCTCCTTATCTCCCTTGAGTGCACTTGGGAAGCCCAAAGCCTCATCCTTCGTCCTTTGGACATGCACCTTGTGCCTTCCCTTGAGTTTTGTTCTCTCTGCATGAGCACATCCCGAAGCTCGAAGCTCCCTCTCTTCAACCCTTCAGCCTTTCAAAGTGTGCCCTTATACCCAAAAGTTTTTTTTGCCTCTTCCAAGTGCACTGATAAATGATGAACAAAAAGTTGTATGAAACATATTAGAATATTAGATTTTTTAGGCTGATGATTGCTTTCCATGAGTGATTATAGTCACAGATATTTTAGGAACAATATGGCAAGCATACATGAAGAAGATCAGGCAAAGAAGGCATACAAAGGGAGATTTAAAGAACAAAGAACACATTGAAGTTTGATGATTGAAGCACCTTGAAGACTCCATAAGATAAAAGACCCTTTGGAGGGTGAAGACATCAATGATCAGAAGTTGCATGCAAGAGCAAAGACACGAGTGGCAGCTATGACACCCATTGAAGAAATTCCATGTCATCAGTCACTACAAGTCCAAGGCATCAATGATAGTGACTTGTCATGTCCTCATCACATGATTATGTTGAAGTATGATGTAATCATTGTAAAGACGGAGAATTGGAAGTCCAAGAGTCATGTATGGACAAAAGAGCCATGTATAGAAGTCCAAAAGATATGTAATACCAAGAGTCATATGTAATTCAAAAATTTAATTGGAATTCTAAAGGTAATTAGAAGTTGGAAGGCCAAGAGTCATGGGGATATGGAATGTCATGCCTCAAGTCATAAAAGGATCCTCATTACTCATGTAAATGAATTTTAACCTTGGCTTCTCCCATAGGCATTGGAGATATATAAATATTATTTTTGGGGAGCAAGTAGTGGATCTAATGCTCCATTATTAGAGGTAGTGGTGTTCATTGTACTTATGTATCTTGGAACTTTTGCTTAATACTTGAACCCTTTTGGTCAACACATTTTCATGCATGGATTATGGATGTTTTAAGACTATTCTTATATTGTTTTCAATTCATGTTGGCTTTCACATGTACTAGAGTAATTGAACTATTTCGGTGACTTTGGTGCTAAATTTATTCAAAACGTGTTATAATTATTTAATGATCGTTGCATCTATGTGAACTATTTCGCTTGATGTCCAATGATTCTTTCTCATATGTGTGCATGTCTCCATTAGATTAGTGCTATTACTTTTATTTTAGAGACTTACTTTCTCTCCCTCATAGTGAAAGAACCTTGATACATCTACAATTGAACAATTCACACGACACACTCTCTTGCTCATTCAAAAGCACATGTGCACTTCTCTCTCATTCTAAATGCTTAAGCCAAGGCATATCTTTAAGTAAATGATATTCAGGTTGTATTTCTGGATGAGACTCCTACACCAAACAATGTGAGGCCTAATTGGAACCTCATATTAGGGAGATCTCGTGTATGTTGGCGGTATTGAGCACCATCAACATTCTGGTGCTAGAAGGATGGCATCCAATTTTTTATGGATGATAACTCTACACATCATAATCATTAATTTCCTGGAGAAGGAGTAATATTCTGAGCACCATTCCAACTCCTATTCCTGATGTAAGAGGATCTTCTTAACTTGGTCCGGAGTTGGCTTACGAGGTTACCTATAAACAACTCTTGGTGATTTGACCTATAACCCATTGGTTTGCAAAAGTTGTCGGTTTACTCCCTGTTTCTTATAATCTTTCACATCATCCTAAGAAGAAATAAACAACTTGTACTAGTGTATTATTTGCATCAGTGGAAGATTTGGTTTTTTCCACTCTTGATGAATTAGAAGATTCTTTAGAAGACTTAGTTCAACAAGATACACTTCCAACCATTCACGAGGAGTATGAGGAAGACATTACTCTTTCCAATGAATAACAACCAAGAGATGATTTTGAGTTTAACGATAATTTGAATGGTTAAGGAGAAGGCTTGTGAGATTTTAAAAAGGAGGGGGAAGCAAGAGACAAAGACATGTCCGATCAGGACCTAGATTGGATGGCCCAAGGGCCTGTTGCTCTTCTACATAACCTTCATAAAATGCCCAGACATATGGAGAAGCTGTTATCAAAGTTTGATCCAAAATAGGAAGACTAAGGCAAAAGATCATATTTAGGATTTCTACATGCATCTACGGATGTTAGAGGTACGATACGATGATGTTTCTTGCAAGCTTTTCTCTTTTACATTAGAAGGTAGAGAAACAACATGGTACCATAGTCTACCATTAATTCAGTCCATGGTTGGAGGGAGTTTAATAAATTGTTTTTAGAGAAATTCGTTGATGAAAAAACTCCCACCATGTTATTAAAAGGGCTTGGGAATATTAAGATGGGGGAAAGGAGAAATTCAAAGACTTCGACCAAAATTTTAATTGCATATTGAACAAGTTCCCCCGAGGCATGCAACCTCACGATTCAATCTTTATCGATTATTATACAACTACCTTGCCCACAAACATTTCCTCTTTTGTTAAATGAATTGAAAAGGAGACATTGGCTCTAAAATTTACAGAAACAATCACTTTGGAGAAAGACTTGTGTGTTATTGGAGTTATTACTGACAATGATGAATCTAAAGAATCTCATCCTTCTTCGAGTAAGGATAAAGGAAAGGATTATGCAGATATTAAAAGCTGAATCTGAACATTAAAATCTCTATCCAACAAAGTTTCAAAGTTAAAGAGAAGGTCAAGTGAGACTTCTACCAGTAGCAAGCCCCCCAAGTCATTTCCATTCAGAAGGAATAACAACAACAACAATCAACCAACTAAATCTACTCAGAGTTTGAATAGTGTGTTGAATATTGAAATTATGGGCATGGATAACTACTGTTCCTTCCATCAGGAATGAAATTCAAATGAAACATACCCATAGTGGAACCACAACATGAATGCTCTAGTTGCACACATTCTTGATACTTTACTAGTAGATGAGAAATCTAAGAAAATGGAAGAAACAAATGAACCTATAGTGGCTGAAGAAAGTGTAGGTATTGGACATGCAGTTAATGATTTTGATTGTATTCTCAATGCTGAAAAGAAGAGTTTTGAAGCACCACCACAAAGTGAAGCCCCTCCTTAGAAACATAATGGTTGATATAATTTGAGGAGCCAAGGGCCAATTTCTGAATAAGAGGTGACAAGACATAAATTGAAGGAGCAGTTGTTAAGAAGGATTTCACCACCGACCAATCCTTCTCAGAATGCACAAAGTATGTAAATGCTATTGCTTCTAAGAACATTTCCTCCAACAACAAAAACAAGTCTATTACTCTGAAAGTGTCAAAAAAATCTACTCCTCCAAACACTTTAACATCGTCTGCCAAAAGTGAAACAATTCATTATAACAATCTTGAAGATTTGAAGAGAGCTCGCGCCAATATTTCCATCTTTGAGCTTGCAAAGATAACATGTTACACGTCATTTTGTTACTGTTAGGCAAATGGCAGCCAATCCGAATCTTTTGATATTCGTTGAAGTATCCCAAAGCATTCTCTTGCAAGGTTAAGAGATAAACAATCCCAAAGAGAATGAGAAATATGGATTACATGGTCCAAAAACCTATTTTTGAGCATCTGCACGGTTCCCTAGCTAGAATATGCGCATATGCATATTTGACCAGTATAGCCAACACATATCTGCATCTTGTCTTCCACTATGAACTGCGCACATGACTTAATGTAAGTAAAAAATAAGTGATTTCTAGAAGTTTTGTTGGGGGATATTTACCAACTGAAAGCTTCGAGCGTATGCTTACTTGGGCCTTATCTCTCTGTTCATGAACCCAATTCCCTCTCTTTGTGGAACCCTAATCCCTCCTTTTGAGGATCTCATTGCTTGAAAAGAGGATCTCAAGCCTCCTCCTTTTGGCCTATAAATTCAACACACACTAGAGGGCTAAGGAGGACTACTGAAGGTAAATTTATGTTGTTGGAATAGGGATAGAAGGATTGTCATCTAAGGAGAAGATTGGAGACCATTGTGAGGAAGCATACATCATCAAGGCTAAGGTTGTATTACTCCATTTTTGAGATTAATACAAAAGAGTATTTCTTTCCCACTGTATTGTTCTTTTGTATTTGTTTCCATTTGTCCATTGATAATGATATTAGGTACTAGTTTCCTTGATCATTAGTATGGGTTTTATTGATTCGTTTATCAATCATATGCCTTTGATATTTTTTGTTACTAAGTTTGTAGGTATGGATTATGAGCATTTAGGAGCTGAATCAAACCATAGAGAGGATGTTCATCAGACATTTCGTTGGAAAGGTATGGATTTCTTCTTCCACCATTCTTGCTTATGATTCAATAGGAATGAACTCAGGGAAATATTTACTAGTTAATATGTTTGTTACTAGATTTAATCATTGAATCTATGGAGATCGTTTCTGTTTGCATAAGCAATTTGTCCGCCATAACATAGCAGGCCAACGTGAACTGCTTGTCCAAGCCTTTTCACAACCTTCATTAGGTGATAAGGCTTCCTCTTCTCAAAAGGTGTCTGGTAAGTCCTCTAGAGTCCTTAAGTCTATGGTTAATGTTGTCACGTTAGATGCTAACACTCTCTGCCGTCCATTTTTGTTAAACTTTTACATTTTTTATTACAATTTCCATAATTGTTTGGTCAACTCCGGTGTTTCTCTGAATGTAATGCCATTATCTTTTGCTAAGGAAATTAATGATAAATGGGATAAAACTGATGCACACATAATTCAGTTGGACAGATCCCTTGTCCAAGCTATTGGTGAACGCAATAATGTTATTATTTGATTATCATCTGATTACCAAGTACACCAATGTATAAATATAGTAATTGTGGACATCCCCGAAGCCTATGGCATACTCCTGAGTTGAGACTCATCTAGTAAATTACAAGGGTATTTTACTATAGTTTGGTCACATTTATGGCTTCCATATAAGGTTAGAAACAACTAAATTCAAGTGGAGAGTGAGTCATACATGAAATATACTGTGACACCACTTGAGGGTCATAATGAGCCTCTTGCTTTTGCTGATTTAATTTTTGGAAATGATTTCTTAGAAGTTGATCATAGGTGTTATCAAGCACAACCATCACCCATCCCACCTGATACACAGTTGGAGCTCCTTCCTTGTACTCCAATTGGTGCTAATGAATCCTGTAACATAGATATACATAGCAATAGTAATAATAGTACAGGAAGCAATTTAGTGCTAATAATATTTGGACTTTATACTTTGACGGTTCAAAGACGTAGGATGGGTTTAGAGATGGTTGCGTACTTATAGATCCACACAATAAGAAGCACATCCTATCACCTCATTTGGAGTTTGAGTGTGCCAATCATATTGCTGAATATGAATCACTCGTGCTTAGATTAAAGAAATCCATTGATCTGAAGTAGAGTTACTCAAGGTAATTGGTGACTTGTAAGTGGTCACTCATTAGGTATGGAACACTATCCAATGTGTTTAACCAAATCTTAAAAACTACTAGCAGGAGATATGGAGATTGATTAATTATTTTAAAGCTTTTAATATTGTTTTTGTTCCTAGACTTAGAAATGCTACAACAAATGCATTAGCAAATGCATTCGCTAGAATGTCACCATTGAGAAATGGTGTTTCTATAAAGATTATATATAAACAATCTGTGCCTGTGATCAGGTGCTCAAAATTAGGCTAAAAAATAAAAGTGTCAAAATCTTGATAAACTTAGATTCAGATGAAAGAGCTTTTCATTATGTTTCTAACGGTGCAAACAACACTCAAATCTGAGCTTGTATGTAGAAGTTATAGCGAGTCAAAGTTCAGGTTTGAGTTGCTCACGTTCCAGGATTGGCTGATGTGGCAAGTTCCTTCAGAGAATGAGGAGGCACCAAGTGGCAAGCCTCCATTGGCCCATGCTTGTCGCAAATCACAATAACAAGCAGGCCGACTTAAAAAAATCGACCCCCGAGCAGGGAAGGGTGCAATGTGATAAGGCGGGCAGGAAGGCTTTCAAGAATCGGTAGGAGGCGTGATGTGATGGATCGCAATTGTAGATCAGCGAAGGGTCAGTGTTATAGAATCGGCCTCCGGTAGGTACGAGGTTGCGATGCGATCTCGAAATCATAGCACGTTGCAAAGTCCCGCATATCCAAGACCTCTGTACTCTATTGATTGTGAAAGGAACCTAGACACGATACATTTATAAGCTCCTGTTAAAAGTTCTGTTGGGTCCGCTGAATCGCAATTGCATCTCGCCTGCTTGGTTCATAGTCCATAAGACCATAGGACTCCGGTGATTGCGATTTGCGATGGACAGTCAGTGCTGACAGATTATGGCCCGCCGCACGACAAAATTCTTACTTGATTAGCGGATTTTTGGAGCGAAATTGTGGTCTCCTGTCGAATGTGGAGCAATTTGTGGAGTGAATAATGGGAAAACAAGGGGAAGTAATAACTTCTTCAGTTTTCCACCAATTTGGATGCAAAAAGAGGCTAGATAGCCATTTTTTAGTATTCTAGATTGATTGGAGCAGGTTGCAGAAGCATTTGAGCATTGTAAACACATATTTTTACACTTTTGAGCATAATAGAGAGGCCCAAGCCATTGGAAGATGGGCCAAGAAGACGTAACCCAGGAGGGGTGAAGTCCTTTATCATGTGCTTGTTGTAATTTGTTTTTGATGATGTTCTGTACATGTTTATGCTGCTATTTAGTTTCTAGTTTATGTTAAATTGCTCATAAAATAAAGATAAAAACTCTTCATTTCACTTGCAAAAATTGATGAATCCTTAAGCACAATGAAAGCATTTTGTTTATAATTTGAGGAATATCTTGGCACTGCAAACTAATATTCTAAATCAGATCAATTTGGTATCAAAGTGACTAGGTTTTTCTTTGTGAAATAAGGATTTAATTGTTTGCAAGTTTATGTCATGTTTACAAGGTTAAAACTCAAAAGAGGTGAACGAAAGCTAGGTGGAAGCCCTGAAGTTGGGTCAAGGGGAAGAAGAGTAAGGTTGCCACAATCTCCAACACCAATTCAGCCTCAAGTTGTAGTTGAGACTCCAGAGATCATGTCTCATGAAGGAGAACCTACAAACATGACAGAAGATGAGAAGATCTTCAGAAAGGCTTTCTTTGATATGACAAAGATGGTGAAGGTCCTCTATGAAGAGAGGAATAACAGGTTGCAAGGGGAAAGTTCCAAACCTTCGAAAGGAGAAGGCTCTTCAGGAGGAGGTAATGGGAATGGAGACAAACCTCCACCCTCTCCACCATCTTCCTCATCTTCTTCTTCACAAGAATCTTCACACTTTTCCACTAATATAGCCCTTACTCATACTCATCGGCATTCTTCAAAAGGAACTGGTAAATCACCTTTTTTAAAAATTTATGTTAAATTCAAGTTGCCCATGTATAATGGTGAAGTGAATGCAGAGAAACTTGATAATTGGATTCGTTAGTTGGAGGTCTATTGTAGGATTTAAAACCTTCAAGAGGATGCCATAAAGATTCAGTTAGCTTCCTTGAGAATGGAGGGTGCAACACTAGTATGGTGGGAATCAAAGACCCAAGAGGAGATTAAAAAACATGGTAAGATATCAATTTCTTGGAATGATTTCATTGCTGGAATCAAAAGGAAATTATACCCTCTAGCTTATACATAGAAATCCATCATGAATTGGCAGAACTTTAGACAACTAAAAGGTCAAAATGCGCAAGTTTACACCCAAGAATTCAGAAAAGGTCTCTAATGTTAGGTGTAGATTTGTAGTCATAGGACACTTTGCTGAAGTATATATGGGCTTTACACAATTCCCTTAGGCATACTATCTTAATGTTTAATCCCAATAATCTAGATGATGTGTGTGTGCAAGGCACTCATCTTGAGGCAAGAGGGAAAAACACCCCAAAATAAGGTAGTAAAAAACCATTTAAGAGTAAGGGAAAAGAAAAGGATTTTAAAGGGAAGGCAAAGAAAAATGCATCTATCAAAAAAGAAGGGGAGAAAAGTACATGCAAACACTGTTCTAGAGAGGGCCAAGATGAAGCTCACTGTTGGAAGCTTCATCCTGAAATGAGATAAAAAAGAAACAAAACAAGGGAAAACAAAAGACAACTGCAACCACTCAACATGATTTGGGATCTGATTCGGGTGATGAAACTAAAATCACAACCATGGGGTTAAAAGGAAAAGAATCCATTGCCAACACTAGTTCTTTAGACTCGCAAAATGAAACTCCAAATGAAAGGAGGAGAATAGAACTGTTCCACATAAGGGTGATCTCAAAACATAACAAGATTGATATGTTGTTCGATAGTGTCTCTTAAGCCAATCTTATCTTTGAAAACATTCGCAAAAGTTTAAATTTGGAAATTGTTCCACATCATAAACCGTATCCACTTGGATGGGTATGTGACAATGCACAATTGCAGGTTACGAGAACGTGTAAACTAGAATTCGCTATCACTGCAAAATTCATAGATGAAGTGGAGCTTGACGTTGTGCCATTAGATATTTGTGGCATCGTTTTGGGCAACTCGTACCTTTATGACAGAAAAGCTACCTTCCATCAACATGAAAATAGATATCATTTATTCAAAAAAAGGATTAGAATATATTGTGATAGATCATAACAAGAAAACATATCTGTCGCTTGTTAATGCAAGGCAGATGAAAAGACTGGTGAATTCGAGCAAGAATTTTGTGCTTCTCATGATCAAACCCAAAAATGATATTAATAATGAAGCTTTTAAAGGTTGTGATTCAAATTTGAAATTTGAATTGGTTGACGTAGTTAACCAATATGATGAAATGTTTGAGGAACCAAAAGGATTACCTCCCAAGAGAGGAATCCAACACAAGAAAAAGTTGCAGCAAGATTATCCTCTTCCAAGCATTGGCATGCACAAGATGTCAGTGATGTAAAGCGTAAAAATTAAGATGCAAATCCAAGAGTTGTTGAATAAAGGGATCATCACGCCATCTTCCTCGCCTTGTGGTTCACCTATTGTCTTGGTGCCAAAGAAGGATGGGACATGGCACCTATGTATGGATTTCCATGCATTGAAAAAAATTACGGTAAAGAACCATTACCCACTTCCTCAAATAGATGATTTACTCGATCAATTGAAAGATGAAAAATATTTTACTAAGATGGACTTAAGAAGTGGCTACCATCAAATTAGAATAGTTGAAGGAGACATTTGGAAGACAACATTCAAAACAAAACATGGTTTGTTTGAATGGCTAGTTATGTCATTTGGTTTATGTAATGCTCTTGCTACATTCATGTGCATGATGAATGATGTGTTGAGGCCATTTCTTGATGAATTTGTCATATTCTACTTAGATGACATCTTAATTTTCAGTAAATCTCATGTTGAACATGGCATGCATGTAAGAAAAGTACTTGATGTCTTGAAAAAAGAACAATTGTATCTTAAAATGTCAAAGTGCGAGTTTGAAAAGATTTCTTTATTTAGAGAATTTTCGGCGAAATCACATAGATAATCATTTGTCGACGCGTTTCGAACCAACCAGTGTGGTTCATCGTCAGGACAAGTTGAAGAACCAGATCCAGCTTAGCATGTTAAATAGTCTGAGCAGAGATTACAATGGCTAATTAACGACTAATTTTGACTAAGAGACAAGATTTCTTTAGTTTACTTGGGTCATATTGTTGGAGGAGGTGAGTTGAAAATAGATCCCTCTAAGCTTGATATCATTGTGAATTGGCCAAGGCCCAAGACAGTTATAGAGGTGAAGTTTTCTGGGAGCAACCCAATATTGGAGGAAATTCATTCCTAATTTTTCTCTTATAACAGCTCCTTTGCATGTGTTGACAAGTGTGAAAAAGGTTTTTCAATGGGGAGGCAAAAGGCCTTTGATACGTTGAAGCAAAAGTTCAGTACAACTCTCATATTCACGCTTCCAAACTTGAGATAGTCATTTGAGATTCAAACAGATTCTAATGACTACGCTATGGGTGCAGTCCTCATGCAACATGGTAAGCCTATCTGTTTTCATTAAGAAACTTTTAATGGTGTAATGATTAACTATCCTACATATGACAAGGAATTGTATGCATTGGTGCAAATTGTGAAAAAATGGAAACAATACCTGATGGGTAAGGAAACAATCATTCACACTGATCTTCAACCATTGCAATACTTGAAATCTCAATCAAAGTTGTAGAAATCGAGGCACTTCTGATGGATAGGTTTCCTTCAACAATTCCACTTGGTAATCGGGTATAAGAAAGGTAACTACAATAAAGTTGCTGATATGCTTTCTAGGCCGATTGTTAGTGCAACTACTTTACTCAAGCATAATTCTATTTTACATGAAAGTTATATTGAACAATATGCTTTATATAATGACTTTGAAGATGTTTTTGCAAGCTTGAGTCAAGGTAACCAAGTAGAGGAATTGAATTATCATTTTCATGATAACTTGTTGTACTATCTTCGCAAGCTTTGTATTCCACAAGGAGAAAGAGTTAACATCATAAGAGAGGCACATACTTCTCTTATTACTAGTCATTTCAGTGTAAGTAAGATGGTGACACATCTACAGAGGTATTGTTATTGGCCTCGTATGCTTGAAAGTGTGTCTAATTTTATTAGGGGATGTTCATTATGTGCAATCAGTAAGCCTAGTAGGATTGTACACACCACTTCTGGTTCCTTCACAACCATGGGAGTGTTTCTATGGATTTTGTAGGAGGTGTTCCATTGTCAAAAAGAGGTCATGATTATTTGTATGTAGTTATGGATAGGTTCAACAAAATTGTATTTTGATGCCATGTAAAAAACAATTATAGCTAAATAAACTGCTCAGTTATTCTTTCAGAATGTTTGGGTGCATTTTGGATTGCCCAGATCCATTGTTAGTGATTGAGATTATCACTTTGTGGGGAATTTTTGGTCAAACTTGTGGGGATTCATGAACACCAAATTGAAAAAGAGTACAACCAAAAACAAATGGTCAAATAGAGGCAGTGAATAGAAAAATGATACATCTTTTGTGTGGGTATTGCAGCAAGCATCCTAAGTTGTGGGATGAACAGTTGCACTATATTCAACATGCTTACAACTGAGCCAAACACTCTTCCACTCAAACTTTTCCATTTGAGGCACGCATGGGATACTTTCCTAAATATCCTTTGGATTTTATTTTTGGAAAAGATGTTGTTATTGAAGGTCATAGCGACATAGAAAAATCAAGAACGTTCTTTGAATAAATACAATTAGTACACCAAAAGGTTCAAGAACAACTTGAGAAAATCCAAGGCAAGTACAAAGCAAGGCACAACATGCATCGTCAAGATCACAAGTTCCAAGTTGGTGATGAAGTTTGGCTTCACATTAACAAAGAGAGGCTCCAAGGAGAAGGTAAAAAACTAAAACCAATTAGATATGTTCCATTAAGAATTTTGGAAAATATTGGTAACAATGCCTTTAGGTTGGATTTGCCTTCATATATGCAAATTTATGTTGTTGTTAATGTTGAGAATTTAAGGTTGTATGAGCCTCCTTTGATTGAAGATCAAGGAGAGAATGTTCAAATTCCATATATTGAAGAATTTTCTCCAGAATTCCTGGATGTGTTTCAGCAAGACACTATACTTGACAAAAGAACAAGAACATAAAAAAGGGGAAGTATTGTTTATCTTTGAGTGGGGCTCAAAGGTAAAATTCCTTCAAAATCCAAATGGATAGAAGTTGGAAAGGTGAGGGAAATGTACCTTCATTTGCTGAACAATTGAAAGTGATCCTTTTGGGGTCCAAAAGGCTTCCATTGGGGAGGAGTGATTAGGTGCTCAAAATTAGGCTCAAAAATCAAATTATAAGAATCTTGATAAACTTAGATTTAGATCGAAGAGCTCATCATTCTGATTCCAACGGTGTGAACGACACTCAAATCTGAGCTCGTGTGCAGAAGTTATAGCAAGTCAAAGTCCAAGTTTGACTTGCTCACATGATAGGATTGGATGATGTGGCAAGGTCCTTAAGCAAATGAGGAGACACCAAGTGAAAATCCGTCATTGGTCCCCACTTGTCGCAAATATCAATCGTAGGTAGGTAAGCATTAAAAAATACGTTACAGAAGGCAAGAAGGCTTTCAAGAATCGACTAGAGGCGCGATGCGATGGATTGCAATTGCAAATTGGTGAAGGGTTGACGTTACCCATCAGGTACCGGGGTGTGATGCAATCTCACAATCACAAATCGCAGCACGCTGCAAAGTCCCGCATATCCAAGATTTTGGGTACTTCACCAATTGCGAAAGGAACTCAGACGCAATACATCTATAAGTTCCTGTTAAAAGTTCTATCGGGTCCACAGAGTCCCAATCGTATATCGCCCACCTGGTTCACAGTCCATAAGACCGCAACACTCCACTGATTGAGATTTGCGATGGATATTTGGTGCCGACAGATTATGGCCTGACGCGCGGAAAAAATCTTGCTCGGTTAGTGGATTTTTGGAGCGAAATTGTGGGTTCCTATGGGATGTGGAGCAATTTGTGAAGTGAATAATGGGAAAACAAGGGGAAGTCATAAAGTTTTTCAGTTTTCCACCAAATTGGATGCAAAAATAGGCTAGATAGCCATTTCTAAGTACTATGGACTAATTGGAGCAGGTTGCAAAAGCATTTGAGCATTGTAAACACAAATTTTTACACTTTTGAGCATAATAGAGAGGCCCAAGCAATTGGAAACTAGACCAAGGAGACGTAGCCCAAGAGGGGTGAACTCCTTTATCATGTCCTTGTTGTAATGTGTTTTTGATGATGTTTTGTACATGTTTATGTTGCTATTCAGTTTCTGGTTTATGTTAAATTGCTCATAGAATTAACATAAAAACTCTTCATTTCACTTGCAAAAATTGATGAATCCTTAGGGACAATGAAATCATTTTGTTTATAATCTGAGGAAGATCTTAGCACTGTAAACTAATACTCTAAATCAGATCATCCTGATAACACCACTAATTTTTTGTGTTTTCAATTACCATCAACAAATACTGCATTTTGTGGGCAATGCAAACATGTTTAAAGATGTTACCACATAAGAGGATAAACATGACAAGGCTTTGCAAGAGGAATCTTATGCAATGAAAGGTAACACTATGCCTAAAGGTGTGGTGTCCCTGGAAAAATTATATGACCTGTAAAACTGATTTAGAGGACCTGTCAATACTAAGACCCAAAGCTCGAAGTTGTCATCCAAACAAGTCAATTTTGGAACTCAAGAAGATATGAAGTATGTAAAACTCGGTACATGTTGTTCTCCACAAGAATGACAAACATTCATTCACTTATTAAAATAGTACCAAGATGTGTTTGCATGGATATACGACGACTTAAAGACATATGATACTTGTATTATCTAGAATGACATTCCCATCAAATGAGGGGTGAAACATTTTCAGCAGAAGTACAGGGAATTCCATCAAATGCTGGAACCCCTAATTCAAAAGGAAATGAGAAATATGTTAGATGCTCGAATCATTTTCAAAGTTAGACATACCATTTGGATTTTTATTTTGGTCCCAATCAGAAATAAGTCCAGTGAGATATAGTTATCTGTCAATTTTCGTAATCTCAACCGGGCATCCAATAAAGATAATTACTCGGTGCCATCCATGGAACAGATCCTCCAAACAATATCTGGGTCTGATATGTTCTCATTACTAGATGGTTTTTATGGTTACAATCAAGTGCTAGTAGCACAACCAGATCACCTTAAAATTACCTTCAGGACCAAATGGGGAACATTATCTTTTAAGTGTATGCCATTCAGGCTTATTAATGCGGCTGCTACATTTCAAAGAGCGATGGCGTCACTTTTTGTGGCCTGATTTGCCAAAGTATAGTTGTTTATTTGGATGATGTAGCTGTGTTCTCCAAAAGAAGATCAGATCATGTACGTCATCTGAAGAAAATATCTGAGTGATGTTGCAAATATGGGATTTCTCTCAATCCTAAGAAATGCATCTTTGGTGTATCAGAAGGCACTCTCTTACGACACATCATTGCAAAGAGTGGAATTAAAGTTCATCCCGAAAGGGTCAAAGTTATTACTTAGATCCCTTTCCTGGCGAATAAAATTGCTATTCAATCTTTCTCAGGGAAGATTAATTTCTTGTGAAAATTCATCTCTCATTAACCTCAGATAGTTACCTTTACACGAGATGATTAATAAGGATGCGACCTATAAATGGGACAAATGGGAAAATGATGCTTTCATTCAAATTAAACAAGCTATTGCTAATACACCTGCATTATTTAGTCCTAATCATGGCAAATATTTCCCGCTTTATACTTTTGGTTCAGATTCATCTATTGTAGTTGTGCAAACAGTAAAGGACGCTGAAGGAAATGAATGACCTATCTCTTTCATGAGTGTTGGATTACAAGGGTCAAAGCTAAATTATCCTACCATTGATAAACATGCTTACACTGTATATAAGGCATTAAAATACTTCAAGCCCTATCTACTTTAAGTTCGCACTATCATATTTGTGCGTCATTCAGTAGTCAAAACACTTTTCATACAACAAGAACTGGGTGAGAAGAGGGAAAATTGGATGACCTGCTTACATGAATAAGATATGGAGTTTAAACTACTTCATGCCATTAAGGTTCATGGCATGTGTCAACTTATAGATGAAGTGAGAGATGCTCCTAAGCAACATATTTCAGGTTGGGAGCAGGAAATAAAAATGTATAACATTGAACATGTTCCCCAAAACACATTTATAATGCCATAGATCATTCTTTTCCTGCCATTGAACATGTTGGGAGCAGGAAATAAGATCTTTTGTTGGCAGAGATTCCAGTTTTTCTCAATTTGCGGATAGATCGTTCTTCGACCACTACAAAATTAGTTTCAATATTATGGTCAATTAGGAAATTAAGATGGCTATTGTTGGTTTGGACAATGAACCCTGCTATCTGCTCTGCGTCCAAGATTTCAAGTTGTAGCCTGGAAGCTAATTTCTCTGCTATTACAGTGGTAGAAACATCATCATCTTTTTCTCCCGGTCTCATAATTCCCATCTGATCAACATTTTTCTGTTATGCAGTTCGTTTCTTGGAGATGGCAACAGTAATATGAAATGAAATATTGTTGGTGTATTCCAAGTCTCTAGGAAACCCCTTCAGATTTTTCATCTGGGCTGTCACCTTTCTCACCTCCGCATTCGAAAAAAATATCAGATGTTAGGCATCCAGTTTCTACGTAGAACTTCACTATAGGATCAATTTTAGTTGCAATAATCCTGGTTGCTGGGATTGCTTTGCATTTTCTGCATTTGTTGTTGATGAATATTCATCCTCTGACTCACCTACATTTTTGGTCGAGGTTAATATTCCAAGTGTTGTTGATGAATATTCATCCTTCGACTTATCTTGAATATCCTTAGTACTGTCTGAATCACTGCGGGTAGTCGTATTATTTGTTTCAGGTTTGGTTTTGGGAACATAAGTGCCTTCCAAGAATTGTTGCATCAGATAGTTTACATTGATTTGCTCTTTATACGGGATGAATTCACGGGCCCAGAGGCAGATCATGTAAGTTGGGCAGCAGGTTAGTTGAGGTTTAGATAACTTAAGCTTTCTACCATTTTCTCTTTTCCAACCACGATCGAGCAAGTCTTGATAATCCTCCACGCTCAGATTGTTTGTCCACAGAAAGTGGCCAATGTTGGTAAGACTATCAAGACCATAGGTATTGTAGTAGCTAGAGTAAAGTGCCCTCACACCAAGGTCACAATTCACACTTAATCCTCCTCTAACTTCTCCATGTGGGCGAACGTCACTGCCACCACTACCCTTGCCTGACATTTGACTATCATTCTCATCACGATCGTTGTTGAGATCATTTTCATCTCATGTGGATCTTCTTCATCATCTTCCTCATTGTTATGATATTGTTCACCTTCTTGTTTGTCAAGATATTCCTCATCTTCTAAGCGAACCCTGAATATCCTCCGGGATGACAAGAAATCTGAACCCTCATCTTTATTTCCATGATCACTTTCTTCTTGTTTGATATCCTTTTCATTTTCATCATTACCTATCACACCTTCTTGTTCATTATCATCATTCTGATCAAAATCTTCTTCTTCTGCTTCCCCTCGTTCCGTTTCTCCATGGTAGCTATCATCTTCCCTACTATTAATTTCCTTATTATCGATTTTTGCATAACTCTCCTTAAAACATGTTGCAACTTCGGCACATGATTTTTCTAAACACTGAATTACTTCTTGAATTTTATTAAACTGCCTGACGTAATCAGGATGTGAATGTAATGGCACATTGCGCGATGAACAACGTTCAAAGACTCGCATGATTATATCATGTGCCATGGCTCTGATACAATTGTAACATAAAAAATATGGTTGAAGCAAGAAAACTGATAGCTTGTAGATTTAATTGTTAAAAATACACGAGAGGTACTTTAATAATAATTTATTAATATATATAATTGTATAAGATGATATAAGATGATTTGAATGTTGCAATGAGGCCTGCTTTTATACCTCAGCAAGTGACCTTTCGTGAATGGGCATGTCTTTTAGACATGCCTTTTCACCTAACTTAAAATGACTATTTAACCTAATTAATATTTAATTATTTAATATTAATATTTATTTTATTTATTTAATTGTTATGAATTATAGTCATAACACTTTCCCCTTCCTTTTTTTGAACTGTGCCCTGGACAACCAAGTCTTCCTTTGAGCACACTTCTTCGACTCGAAGGAGTGTGGCCTCCTTGAGTGCACGAGCTCACCCCAAAGACGTGAAGCTTAACCACTTCAGCCTTCAACAATGCACCCTACACCCTCGTTGGCCTTTCTGAGCGCATGAGTGCACTTTGAAGCCCTAAAGCCTCATCCTTTGTCCTTCGACATTACACCCTACACTATTCTTTACCATCTTGAATTCACGAGCACACCCTAAAGTCTCGAAGCCTTTCCCTTCAGCCTTCAACTTTGCACCCTATGCCCTCCTTGTTTCCCTTGAGCACACAACACACTTGGGAAGCCCAAAGCCTCATCCTTCATACATGCGTTGTACGCCTTCCCTTGAGTTTCTCTCTCTCCTCTTGAGCACATGTGTGCTTCCCGAAGCCCTGAAGCTCCCTCTCTTCAGCCCTTCAGCGTTTTGAAGTGTGCCCTTGCGCTCAAGAGCTCTCCTTGCCCCTTCCAAGTACACTTATAAAGCATGAAAAAAAATATATGCATGAAACATGTTAGAATAAGAGATTTTTAGGCTGATGGTTGTTTGCTATGAGTGATTTTAGTTACAAGTATTTTAGGAATAACATGGCAAGCATACCTGAAGATCAGGCAAAGAAGGCAGAGAAATGAAGCTTTAAATAACAAAGAACACATTGAAGTCTTGATGATCGAAGCACCTTGAAGACTCCATAAAATCAAAGACCCTTTGGAGGGTGAAGATACCAATGATCAAAAGTTGCATGCAAGAGAAAATACATGAGTGGTAGCCATGTCACCCATCGAAGAAAGAACATGTCATCAGTCACTACAAGTCCAAGTCATCAATGATAGTTACTTGTCACATCCTCATCACTTGATGATGTGGAAGTATGATGTGATGATGTAATCATTGTAAAGACAAAGAAGTGGAAGTCCAAGAGTCATGTATGGACAAAATAACCATGTATATAAGTCCAAATGACATGTAATACCAAGAGTCATATGTAATTCCAAAAGTCATTTGGAAGTCCAAAGATCATTTGGAAGTCCAAAGGTCTTAGAAATCCAAAGGTCATTAGAAGTTGTAAAGCCGAGCCATGGGGATATGGAAGGTCATGCCTCAAGTTATAAAAGGATCCTCATTACTCATGTAAAGGAATTTTAACCTTGGCTTCTCGCATAGGCATTAAAGAGATAGATATAGTACTTTTTGGGAGCAAGTAGTTGCTCTAACGCTCCATTATTGGAGCTAGTGGTGTTCATTGTGCTTACATATCTTGGAACTTTTGCATAATACTTGAATCATTTTGGCCAACACATTTTCATGCATGGATTGTGGATGTTTTAAGACTATTCTTCTAATGTTTGTGATTCATGTTGGCTTTCACATTTACTAGAGCATTTGAAATATTTAAGTGACCTTGGTGCTAAACTTATTGGAAATGTGTTGTAATGATTTAACGATCATGATATCTATGTGAACTATTTCGCTTGATGTCCTTTGATTCTCTCATATGTGCACGTTGATGAAAACTTGACTAAATTGAAAGGGGGGGTGAATAATTTGAGTATATTCATGGACATTAATTTATTCTCTTTAAACCTCATTAACTGAACTTTTAAATGAACAACTTAACACATGATAACCTACAAATTGAGTTTGTTAACAACAAGTAATAACTAGTCCAAAACATCACATAAACACGTAACATCAACACATATGGACACCCAATATAAGTGGAATCCCATAAAGGGATAAAACCATTATTTTTTATTGTTTTGATGTAAAGGAAAGCTCCTAATCCCTAATTACATTTGGTTTTTTATAGGTTCCCACCTACAGGAGGCTGCTACCTCAATTTTCTGCAAGTTGCAACATGCAAGGAGGCTCCAACTCCGATACACTTTATGTAGGCTACAACCCACAAGAGGCTCCTACCTCAACAAGCTACAACCTGATATTTATCATGCCACCACTTGAAAGGAGACTACAATCCTTGGATGCAAACAAGAAACAAAAATGTGCCGATTTTCCGGGTCATAAATTATGCATACCTCCATCTTCATTTCTACCTCTTCTTCCCTTCAAATATGCTTCACATACATTTCATATGTGCCAAGTAACTAATGCATAATACCTTAATCAACTCTCACACATTCTTCCATTCTCTAACCTCTCATTGCCTTCCAAAATCACATCTTTTATAAAGATATTTTGCTGGCTATTTGTATTCCTCATAAGAATATGAAGTGAATAGGCTTGACTCTTTGCCTTCCACTCATTCGTTTCCAATCTCTTCATATTTTGAATATTAGAAAATAAATAAGTACTCCACCACATATTATTTCAGCCATCAATAATGATTAGGTACACCAATATCAACCTAATTCCAAAAGTAACATTATAATATTACAACTCATGCACATAGTGCAAGCACTCTCTAATGCAAACAATATGCACAAACATATGAAAGTAATGCAAGCACATGTTTGCAACATTCACTCTCCAAATTCATCAATATGATCAAAGGCATCATTTCTTCATGCCATTGCCTCGATAACCTTGAGCCTTGTCTTGTTTTTGTTTTCATGGAGTTTTTCCTTTGCTGTCATGGAGTCTTTGCTTTGTTGTCATGGAGTATTGCCTTTGCTGTTATGGATTCTTGCCTTGCATCACAACAATTTAGCTCAGCAACAAATTAGTGTCACCATGAATTCTTCATTAAACAGTCTCTACAACATTATCCGAGCATATCACAACTCCTTTATGCTTTTACTTACATCAAAGCCATCAACACAAGCATCAAGGAATCAACACACCATATGAAAGCATAACTCAAGCTATTTGCCTACACCAACTGTGCCATGGTATTTTATTCATGATATTAAGCATATGCAAACATGCCAACATATCACCATTCCATATCACCCGTTGTTGCTCCTTTGCTTTGTTGCTACAACATACCTTCAATGCTCTTGCATCCCCCATGTTATTGTTTACTTGTTGTTCCTTTGCCTTTGCATTGCCTTGTTGCTACTCCTATGTTTCTTGCTTCTACATACCTTGTTGCTGCTCCTATGTTCCTTGCTTCTACATACCTTGCTGCTACTTTGCTGCTCTTTTGCCATCAATGACAACAATTCCATCAATCTCCCCCTTTAAGATTGATGCCAAAACTCTGAGCCTCCTCCTTTGTTCAAAAAAACATTTCTCCATATTTTCTCTTTAACTCCTCCTTTGACATCAATAGTAAGGGGATTGGAAACTCCTTGAGTTAATATGATACGAATAGATGCTCAACCAAATTTTTGTTACCTTTTCCTGTTAGGAATATGTTTCCACATACCTTTTATTTTTTTGGAGAATGAAAAAAAAATGGTTATGCTTCCAAACATGCTCTAGAGAATGTGTAAAAATAATTTAGTGGAATCACCCATCTTTACACACAAACACACACACTTATATTTTCTTTTCAGTACGGGTCCATCAATTCTCTTATATGATGATTTAAACCAATAATTTAGAAGGTTTTTGCTAGAGTCTTGGGTACCAAAAAAAAGGCATCAACAAAGGCTTCAACACCCCTGAACAATCTTCTTGACAGTGTTCTGAATAGTCTTCTTGATATTTTGTTTGAGATGTTGGCTTGTAGCAAATTCAAAAGCTCGATTCCCTAAGACAATAGATCTATCTTTTCAAGTGTGCTTTTAACAACATCCTTAATTTGAGCAATTAGAATTGTACATGAATGAGGATTCCTATTATTTTCCACAAAAATGTAATTTACTTCCCCAAGGACATGTTTATATATAAGCCCAACCTATTCAAGAACATGAGGAGTCAGATAATTAACAAAATTGACAACTTGCTTACCATGTTAAATCTCTCCATATTGCGCCTCTTTGCTCTCCTCAAAGAACAGATTGTCATAATGTCATCAATAGCATTGGACAAATGCTATTATAGCATGGTACATTATGCCAAAATGAAGAACTCAGTTCCCCATTCTGCTTCTATCGTTCAAGCCAATAGTAATTTGACACGATGGCCAATTCCTCAGAGTAGCGCTATGATCAATTTGAGTATGGTCTAGTCACTAAGAATTTATTTGCAAGCGTTCTTGTTTCAAATACCAAGCCTAATCCATCCCTTTCAGCTAATCAAAACCAACAAGGAACTTCCACCAATAATGTGTCGTATTTTGTATTGAATATATAAGTACGACATAAGGGAAAATTTCTCCTTGAAGGGAATAAGCGCAACGTCGAAGTTTCATAATACAAATTTGAACGCTCCACATTAACAATGATCCAAAAAAACAATATTATAATGATGCTTGATAACTCACCCCAAAAGCTGAGGTGGATGCCTTCGTGGCAACTGGCCCATGTGATCCCTTCCCGCGCTCGTATGCACCTGGGGTTTTTTGGTAAGGTTTTAATGGAGCATTAACTCCGCCACCTTCTCGAGGTTGTCTTGGTCTCCATGTTATGGTTCTATGGCATGGGTTTTGGTTGTAGCTTAGGTTATTGTTGCTGCTAGTTTCACTCTGCTCCTCTCCGCCCTTACCTGGTTCCTTCCGCCCGATGGTAATGACTCTCTGCCTCCCACTGTTTGCTGGTTCTGGTCTCGGCTTTGGTTCTATGTTACTGGTTAATGTTAAGATGTTGTATTGACGAGTTTGGTGGTTGCTTCTTGCATGGTTTCACGAAACAATGCTGGGCTTTTTGGCTATTCTGAATATGCGGTGATTTCTCTGTAGTTTTAATTGGTTTGCTGCACTTCTGGTTTGTTTTTGTTGCGTTTGACTGTAACTATGGTGCGCATTCTTATCAGGTCCTCAGCCCGACTTCCCTGGCGACTGTTCGGCTCTAGCACAACGTAACCTCTCTATTCTGATTTCAGGCTCCCTCTTTGCTTTTCTTCTGCTAACAATTCCGCTCCTTGTGAGCAGTTGGGGTTTCGTGGCTTTTTGGCCGTGGCTCGAATGTTGTTGGTCTTGGGTTCGGCTATGGAACTGGATCTCCACTTCAGGTAACCTTCAGGGTACTCATCTTTACCCTTCTCTCGGTTTATTCTCCATATAACTGGATATGCTGCCTCTCTAATAGTTGTTTCTTGATTGTGCAGGTGGTTCGCTCCTCTGTGGTGGCGGCAAGGGTTTGGTCCCTGGTGGTTTATGTTCCTTCACTCTTCCATTCTGGTCTCCACTTGAACCGGGTAGGGTCCTTCCTGTTTATCTTATACAGTTCCTGTAGGTTGGTTTTTATAGAGATGAAGTCTCGTTTTTTTGTTGGTCCTCAGTTCTGTCTGTCTGTTGAAAATTCTGGGTTGTTAGTTGGTCGTTGGTTTCCGTGGCTCTGCTGAGATTTTGGTTGAGAACTTGAACGCGATTTTGTGTAGTTTGGCTCTAGTTGTTGAGCATGCTCCCGTCTCTGTTTGTCTAGTTGGTCCTGGGTCACAGAAACCCTTCTTGGTCTACAATGAAATATTTGAGGACTGTTTGGTGATTGTATATTTTTTGGAAGGCACTATGCCTTATGCTCTGAACCTGTGTTGGGTTACATGATGATGTCTCTGGCTATAACAAACGTTTATGCAATATATGTGTATATATTTATAGAAATGATTAATCTCCTACCTGTAAGAATTTCAATGATTTGCTTTCGTAAAGTACCTGAATGAATTCGCTTGCAATGTTTAGTTGCTTGATGTGATTCATAGTCTCGTTAACAGTGCCTCAATCATGTAATTAATTTTGTACATAGTACCAATCATTCATAATAACAATTGTTGGATACTTGAAATGCTTCTCTTTACTGTTTTAAAATATTCTATCAGAGTTTACATTCTCTGGTGTCTATTCTCCTTTTTGGCAGCAACCCTTGGTTCATCTTTTGATTGTTTATTTAAGTTGCTGGTAGCCTCATTCAACCGAGGAACTACCTGCAGTTGCAATTTGCAGTTACATTCCTTTTTGTTGTTATTCAAGTATTAATCTATTTAAGACTATTCCCTAATTTATTTACTTTCAAAAATAAAAAGTAACGACATTAGCTGTGACAACCTTCTTGAAAAGAAATAACAATAAAAGTAAACTGAAAAGTAAATTTTAAAAGAATTCTTAAAACAACATGTCTAGCTGTCACCTCCCTAATTGGATGCTCTTGCATCAATGCTCCAAATAAATAATAACTCTCCATATAACTTCTTGGCATACATGGAACACATGGGAGACTTATAATATAGAAGGGTCTTTTTGAAATTGATGAAGTCAAATATATTTGGAAAATGTTGCCAAGAACATTGGTATTGAATTGATAAACTTATTGAACGATGTTTGCTTGAAATTATACCCTAAACACAACTCCATTAAAAGCTATTTCCAAATTCTGCTATATTGAAGGACCCATTTTAATTCATTTGAGTTAAACTAATTTTGAAAAAATATCAAATGCCTAGTCATAATGACTAAAATCAATAAAAACACTATTAAAAACAGTAAACAAGCCAAAAACCTACTATATCAATAATAAATAGATATAATTTACTAATATAAATCTATCTTAACTCTAAATCTATCAAACTTTAAGAAAGCTAAAAAAAACTTAGCTACAATCAGTGAGCTACTTAAAAAGTTTAAGATTAAAATGATTCTATCCTACTTCACTTTGCTTTTCTATATTATAGTGAGTTTTAAGCTAGACTTTTCATTATATTGTATTTGTGCTACACAAGTGACCCTAGTAGGCTATAAGAACACCTAGCTTTTGTGAGTGCAACAAATAATAGTAGCTTGCTTCTTTACATTGCAATATTGCAGAATTTGGACATGGGTATCTGTTCATCTAAAGTAAACCTAATACTTGATTAAATTTCTGGTTTTGACTTTGCACTGTGAACTTTAAGGCTTAAACACTTTGCAGAATTTGGACATGGGTATCTGTTCATCTAAAGTAAACCTAATACTTGATTAAATTTCTGGTTTTGACTTTGAACTGTGAACTTTAAAGCTTAAACACTTTCTTTGGGAGGTAGGTCTCTAGATTATTATTATTAAATAACATATTACACTAAAGTCCTTAATTCCATCCATTCTTCCCAAAATCCAGCGAGCCAAAATTATGGACCAACGATATTGCTATATTGAACACTACAATTATATTGACCATGACCACCGCAACATGTAGATCTTCGTATATAATACAATTCGATGCTGTATGTGTAGCCATGGCGCTCAGTGTAGCACACACGACAAGACCGACCAACAGTTTTATCACTGCTATGTTTATCAACGACGAGAAAATACAAAAAAGGGCTGCCCAGGAATACTCGACCTTACGGGCTCTTTAGGGCGTCCCTAGCGCTTACAGCGACGAGGTGGCCATGGTAAGCCAGTGCCTCCTTTGCCCGTTATGCGACTATTACACCTGGCATCGACTGCCTTGACTACATTGAACCTGTATTGAGTATCGACGTTGACTATCACAACCTATGCGTATTTTATTGTATCCAAACCATACAATGGCATTGTATTGTATCCAATGCACTGCAACAAACACAATAACCCTACGTTGCTCATTCAAGATACATTGCTTATTCAACAAATTGTTGTCCATACCGTGATATACACTGCCAAACATACGTTGATATCTTCTAACCCATTCATTAATGATTAACGTTGCCTCCATATATATATTAATGGTTGTCCAATGATATGCAATGTAACCCATGTTCATGCCACTGAATGCCTACCACAACATAGATTTGAAGGCTCCATAATACACGTTGTCCATAATAAATATTTGAATGCTCGCTCCAGGTCGAGGTTAAATAATAAATGATGTTTAGAAGACAGATTTGAATGCTCCATAATAATAACGCTCATGTATTGAACGCATATATCAAATGCTCATGTATTAATTCCATATACCAATATGATGCATAACTTTTTCGTTTGTGCTATCACAACATCATAATTCATCATAACACTATGTATGTGTGGTCATCTTTAAGTCGATTGCAGATTCTTTGAATATTCGGGAATCTGATGGATGTGGGCGCGGTCAATTTTTTGACCGCACCCATGTTCGTCGGATTCCCGAATATTCGGGGAGTCTGCAATCTGCAATCGGCTTAAGCTCACCATGTATGTGCAATGATTATTGCTTCATGGCATTTGGAAAAACACCATAATTCAGAATAACGCTATCATGTGCAATGATTATTGCTTCATGACGATTGGATAATGTATTCGTTGAATGCATAATGCATATGTTGAACATATTTATTCACAACAAACCATCATGTGTGAGGCAGATAATAATTCATTTCAGGCTTGATAACAATCTTTGCCATTCTGGCAAGACCTCTGTCTTTTTGGTGCGACTATTATTTGTCATTCCTTTGCCTCTGTCTATCGTAACGATCATACATGTCCTCTATGGTTACCACTCCTCTACGTACCTAATATGTCCTTTGGTACCTCTTTGTCATATGGAATTGCACATTGATTCTCTTCCTCCTCTCTTTTTTTTGTTTTTTTCTCTGTTTTTTTTTGTTTGTTTTTTGTTTTTTGTTTTGTTTTTTATTTTTATTTTATTTTTTATTTTTGCTTTGTTTTTGTTTTGTTTTTTTAGGTAATTATTAATCAGGATAAGGTTGAACAAAGTGGCTTGATGGACTTTAACAAATTCTTTCTCACAAGTCTTGATTTTGTTCATAGAAATGGTCAATATCTTATTTGTGGGATTTGGAGCCTCGGCATGATACCTAGAGTATTCAATGACCTTTAAGGTTATCTTATTAGAAACGTTTGGCAGCAGAATAGCCTTAGCGATGCCAGTATCATCGATCATGTTTTTGATAGTCTAAGATTCAAATGCCATGACCTTCATAACATCGAACAATTCATTCTTTGAGCTCTTCAAATTCACCTTGGCTTCCCTCGCCATGATTGCCAACATTTGTAAGGAATATCTAGCATGCTCATCCAATTCACCTTAGATAGATATATTATGCGCCACCATTTCTCCATATCAAATAATTCAGACACATATATCAAAAACACTAAATGCACTAAAATTTATTCCAGAAGGTGACATGACCATGTATTGTGTTTGTGTGCTTAGGGGACATAAAACACAGTAATCGAGTTTTACAATGCTAGAAAGTGTAGATAATATGTGTAACATCATGTATAGCATGATAACGCTCACGACCGAAAGCTTTGTATTTTCGAAAATGAGACCACTGCCCCAGAAGGTCCCATTACCCATCTCACACTATTTGACACAAGAATCATAGCACTAGTAGTCTTCTTTTGTTCCATCCTTAATGAGTTTTGACCTAGAATCTTACTTGTAGTCTTCTTCTACTTGTGTCTTGTGTCTCCAAGCTTTATTATCCTTTTGAGTGTGTTGAGACCATATGTAATAATGTTTCGAAAATTAAAGCATTTTGATCATGTTTCATCATAAGGTAGATCAATTCCTTCAAGAAATGAATGGCAATCACCATGCATTTGAAGTAGTGATTTTATTTATTTGATTTACTAGATTCACATATTATGAAAATATGTGAATATGTGCCAAAAACCCAGTCCAAGCATTGTCTTTTGATTTTGGTTTCTTTGTGATTGGGAAGAGATGCCTAATGTTTCTACATGCTTGGCCTTTTTCCTGGTTGCTTCCCTCTTTGGGTACTATTGTGCACACTGATTCTTTGATACTAGATTCAATGATAACTCCATTGTTCAACCTTAAATTAATAGGTATCATATTTATTTTCTCATCTTATATACCCTTATTTTATTTGTATCCTTTTCTTCTTCAATATCATTCTAACTTTCTTATTGAATATGATGTGCAAATAGTGTTCACTGTTCTTTGATTCTGGATTTATTTAAGCAATTCTTTCAAGAAATTCTAGGGGATACTCTCCCCTTGAGATGATGTTGCTATAACATAGGCCTATTTATTCATTGCTTCCATGAGAAGCTCCTCCTAAGACTAGGTTGACTTTATTTTATCACGAAGTCTCGAGCTACTCCTTTTTCTTTCTCTCCCACTATTTCATAGATTTCCTCCTGCTATTTGCATTTCCTTCATTGTTTGGTCTACCTGAAGTGTCCTTCTTCTATCTAGAAATCTTTAGAATATATAACAACTTGTAGTCTTTGTCCATGTGGCCAAGATTGCTACACAAAAAACATTTTATTTGGCTAATATATGGCGGAAATTGTCTGTGCATTCTTATGCTCTTCTTTGAAAATAATTTACATTCAACAACTTAATGTTCAAATTCATTGCACAAATAGAAATAGCCATAAAAACTATTTGTGTACCTAGTGTATGTTTGTGTTCTCTATTTTCATGCTTGAGGGAGCCTTCTAGTTTGTTGCATCCACTGCTGATAAGCATTGGTTTGCTTTCTCTTACATTATGTAGCTACATGTCCAGTTCCATGGCAGGAAAAATACTTAGTATCTTTCTCAAGGGTAAATAACCGCCTTTGAGATCTTCTGAATTTGCTTAGTTCATCAACAACATAAAATGTCCTTTTTGCAAAATATATTTTCTTCTACTCATTCTTTTCATTTTGATTATATTGCTTACCTTCTTATACATGTCTTTTCAAGGTTGTTGTGTCCTCTTTAATGGCTGATTTTTGTAAGTTCTTCATGGATACATTCTCTTCTTCTAGTTGTTTACACAATTTCTTCTTTTCTTCTATTTCACTTGTAGATGAATCAATTTCAACCTCTAATTTTTCACTTTGTTATTCATTCTCTTTCAGTCATCTACTCATTACCTCTTATATTCTTCTTTCTTCTTCAAGCTATTTCCTTAGGCTAATGATTCCCTCCTTGTATTCATGCTCTCTTTCATCACATATCTGCACCAAATTCTTCAAATCTTTGTTTTCATTCTTCAATCTTTCAATTTCAGTCAAGGCTATGTCAAGCTTGGCTTGTTCTTCACCTGCATTTTCTTCCTGGCAATAAGGTCCATTCACACTAGCAAAGACGTTATTTGACTGAGCCCTTTATTTTTGACATGGATTTTTCTTCTTCCTCTTTCTCTTCTCTTTTTATGTACTACGTCTACTAGTCTCTCCTTCAAGAATAAGCTACAATCTATCCCAAATTTCTTTTGTAGATGTTAAATATATTACTGTATCAAGATCCTTATTATGAAGATTGTTAAACATAACACATTCTTCCTTAGCATTCCACTGTTGTTCTTGCGCAGAGGGGGAGTCTTTACAGTAGCTATCCCTTCCATACACCGGGTCCATAAGCTGTTAGTTTAGATTTTACCTTATCTTTCCATTCATGAACGTTTGTTGCACTCAACATAGGTACACTTTGATAGTCCATGACTCAAGCAGGCCTACCTTCAAGCTGTTAGGCTTATATAGAAGGAACTTGGCTCTGACACCAATTGATGAAAACTCAACTAAGCTGAGGGGGGGGAGGGGGGGAATTAGTTTAGTATATTCATGGACATTAATTTATTCTCTTTAAAACTCATTAATTGAACTTTTGAATGATCAACTTAACACATGATAACCAACAAATTGAGTATGTGAACAACAAGTAATAACTATCCCAAAACATCACATAAACACATAACATCAACACATATGGACACTATATATAAGTGGAAACCCGTAAAGGGATAAACCACGATTTGTTATTGTTGTGATGCAAAGGCAAGCTCCTACTCCCAAATTACATCTATTTTTTTGTAGGCCACTACCTTAATTTTCTGCAAGTTTCAACATGCAAGGAGGCTCCAACTGCCAGAAGCATTATGTAGGCTAAAACCCATAGGAGGCTTCTACTTCAACATGCTCCAACCTGATATTTATCAAGCCACTACTTGAAAGGAAACTACAATCCCCGGATGCAAACAAGAAACAACAATGTGTTGGTTTACATGATCATAAATTCTGCATACCTCCATCTTCATTTTTGCCTCTTCTTCCCTTCAAATCTGCTTCACATAAGTTTCATATGTGCCAGGTAACTATTTCATAACACCTCAATCAACTCTCACGCATTCTCCCTCTCTCTAACCTCTCCTTGCCTTCCAAAATCACATCTTTTATAAAGATATTTTGTTGAATATTTGTATTCATCATAAGGATATTAAGTGAACATGCTTGACTCTTTTCCTTCTACTCATTCATTTCCGAGCTCTTCATATTTTGAATATTAGAACATAAATAAGTGCTCCACCGCATATTATTTTAGCCAATTATAATCATTAGGTACACCAATATCAAAATAATGCCAAAAGTAGCATTATAAGATTACAACTCATGCACATAGTGAAAGCATTCTCTAATGCAAAAAATATGCACACAACATATGAAAATAATGCAATCACATGTATGCGACATTCACCCTCCAAAGTCATCAATATGATCAAGGCCATCTTTTCATCATGTCATTGCCTCGATAAACTTGAGCCTTGTCTTGTTTTTTCTGTCATGGAGTTTTTCCTTTACTATCATGGAGTCTTGCCTTTGCTGTCATGGAGTATTGCCTTTGTTGTTATGGAGCCTTGCCTTGCATCACAACAATTTAGCTCAACAACAAATTAGTATCACCACAAATTCTTCATTAAACAATCTCTGCAACATTATCCAAGCATATCACAACTCCTTTATGCTTTTACTTACATCAAAGCCATGAAAAAAAGCATCAAGCCATCACCACGCCATATGAAAGCATAACTCAAACTATTTGCCTACACCAATTGTGCCATGATATTAAGCATATGCAAACATGCTAACATATCACCATGCCATATCACCTGTTGCTGCTCCTTTGCTTTGCTGCTACTGCATACCTTCAATGCTCATGCATCCCTTGTTGTTCCTTTGCCTTTGCATTGCCTTGTTGTTGCTCCTATGTTCCTTGCTCCTTCATACCTTGTTGTTGCTCCTTTCCTTGTTGTGTTGCTCCTTGCCTTGCTGCTACTTTACTGCTCTTTTTCCATCAATGAAAATAATACCATCAAATGTGTCTCCATTAGATTAGTATTATTTCTTTTATTTTAGAGACACACTTTCTCTCCCTCGTAGTGAAAGAACCTTTACACATCTACAATTGAACATTTCACAAGGCACACTCTCTTGCTCATTCAAAAGCACATGTGTGCTTCTCTCTCGTGCTAACTGCTTAAGCCAAGGCATATCTTTGAGTAAACGGAAGTCGGACCGTATTTCCGGATGGGACTCCTACACCAAATGTTGTGAGGTCTAATTGGGACCTCATATCAAAGAGATCCCCTGTATGTTGATGGTATCTAGCACCGTCAACAATACCATAATAAATACAATTTGTGCCTTTATTCAATCTCAATAGGCAAATCGAATTACATGATCTACTAGGAATAATTTTAGTAGCCACAACTAGTTAACTGAGAGTAAGATGAGTTAACATAAATTCAACTACTCAACTAAACTCAATTCTATCTCTATTCTATAACTAGAGATCAATTAACGGATAGACACTAGAGTTAACACCACTAAATAGCTAATTTTAGCCATCAACTAGTTCACAACTCATTGCATGCCATATATCTCAAATTAATTGACAATAACTCAGTGATATGCCAGATCACACATGTTAACTAACAACTAACTCAAGCATCTATGTGATTGAATTTGAATTGGCACTTTTTAATAAGACACAAGTCAAAGAAGTCATTCCTACTACATTTTCAACATTGTAGAAAATCCTCGAAACATTGCAACTTCTAATGAGAGAAAACTGATCACAAAATACACAAGATTTCTCTACCAAAAATATGTGGAAAGAAAAAAATGAATATAACCACAATCACACATAGAATACACAATACATATAGGGAACCAAACTAGGAAAAACCCTTGCTTGCTTGTATTAAATAACTTGAGCAATCTAATATATTACATATAATCTGCTTCAAGCTTGAAGATCCTTCTAATACTGATCAAATCTCTACAAGACTTGCCCAATACTTAGGAAAATAAGGCCTGCTAGGAGCTCCTATTTCCTAGCACAAATCTACCCCTAAAATATAAGAATTTCTCCTATTTCCTATCCAAATTCAGTGGTCCAATCAATTTGAGGCCACATGTGCAAATAATTTTAACATTCTAATCGATGCAAGCCACTGTTGTGAGAGATAGAGCAAGAAATTGAGGCATTTCCAACCCTTCCAATGTCCCTCTTCATCCCAGTCTGAGATATTAGCAAGCTTATGAAAACCCTGTTCTTCCACCCAATTTGCCAGATCTCGAACTCCATGGTCTTCTCTACCTAGAGATGATGAGGAGATCCAATCCTTCCATAGGTGGATATGCCTTCCATTCCTAGAATTCCAACCTAGATGTTCTAAAACTATTGGAGCTGTGATTTTTTATAGTTTTCAGATATTGGTTCCCGGGTCAGTCCAAGTTTCTTCCTCTAACCTGAGTAATCGATTCTTATGGAAATATTTTATAAAAAATGCTTTCTTCCACCACTCCTGAGATTCAGAGAGAAGGCACAATACCAACTTTTCTCCCAAGGCTAAATCGATATATTTTGGGTCCTTTATCACTAATCCTCCTAGTTTTTTTTGGCAACTTAACGATATTCCAATTTACAAGATGAAAATGGTTCTCATTCTTTTTCTCACATTGCTATAGAAACTTTCAAATCATACTGCTAATGTGATGAATTATGCTCTTTCGGGCAAGAAGCCCAGAGCCTATATACATAGGAAGGGAGGAAATAACTGACTTAATGAGGACAATTTTCCTGCCACATTTAACCATTGCGCTCCCCATGATAGGATTATTTTTTTAAACTTTTGAAGAACTGATTCCCAATCCTCTCCACTTGACGGGCCTAAAGAGATAGATATGCCAAGAAAGGTGAACGATTTCGAGATGCTAGCTACCGAAAACCCATAACACGATATATTTCTTGCAAAGTGGACTTAGAGTAGTCCAACCTAGCATTTGACTTTTTTTCTTGTTGACCATCCCGCTTGACAGAAGTAAATAGGAGTCCAAAATATTTTTGAATCTAGAAGCGACGATTCGAGAGGCACCATAAAGCAAGATGGTGTCATCGAAAAATTGTGAGTGATTAATCTCTTTAACGTTCCACACTATACATAGACTCAAAATTTTCCCTTCTTGCTTGGCTGCTTCCAAATTTTTGTTGAAACTTTCTACCATAATTATATACAATATGGGTGAAAATGGAAAACTTTGCCTTAGACCTCTTGAAGCAAAGAATAAGGGGGATGTATTACCATTTAAAAGCGACACTATCCATGGAGCTCTAATATAAGCTTTGACCCACTGAATGAAGTCTTGACAAAATCCCATTTTTTTAAAAATGAGGAAAAGAAAAGAGTGATTTACCCAATTGAAAGCATTGGCCATGATCAACTTGATGACCATTACTTCTTCAACTACCTCCTTTCTGGAATGAATAACTTCTTGCACCAAAACAATATTGTCAAGAATGTTTGTTTGCTACATAAAGCCCCCTTGATTCTCAGAGATGAAGGTGGGTAACAATTTTTTCAACTGATTGACAATGAATTTAGTCAAAATTTAATAAGCCACATTTGCATAGATAGATGGGCCGAAAGTGCAAGAAATTGGCAGGATTTGATTCCTTTGGGATGAGAGCGAGTAAGCAGGAATTTGTTCCCCCTCCCAGTTTATTTTCCACTCAGGAGTTTTCCATCATCTGAAGTGTATCCTTTTTAATCAAGGCCCAAAAGGATCAAAAGAAGCTGATTGTGAATCGACCAGGGTCCGGTGCCTTATCTGGATTAAGTGTACAAATTTCCTCAAGAACTTCTTCCTCTTTGATGATCTCGACGAGATTCAGATTTGAGGAGGGCAAGATAGCATTGGGAACGACCCGAAGAATCTCATGCTCCTAGTCTAATGGGATTTGATCAGCCCTATACAAGGATTGAAAATGAATGAACATCTCATGTTTAATATCCTCAAATGAGGTAACTCTACATCTGCCTTTAGAGGTTATTTACTTAACTCTGTTTCTTTATTCTCTAGCTTTTTCCTACTTGTGAAAGAATGTGTTATTCAAATCCCCTGCTTTCAACCGCCAACTTCTCGATTTAAGCTGTCGTAACTCTTCCTCCTTTCTACTTATTAAGAAGATGTTCTGAGTCAACTCCCTCTCCTTTCTAATGTGCCAATGCTCAATGGGAATCTCCTCAGTTATTTTGTGATGATCGTCCAACTGCTTGACCGGTTCTTTCCTCTTCTGACCAATAGGTTAATATGACTCCTTTAATTTGGAATATTTTCATAACCATATTTATAGGATTTGTTTTACAATAATATAATTCTAAGATTAGAATAATTTGTTGTATGATAAAATGGAATTTTATTTTTAAACATTTTTTAATTTAATTTTAAGATATTGAAATAAATTTTTATTAGAATGAAATTGAAATGAGTTTTTATGAGAATGAAATTTTGTTAATAGTGAGAAAATTATTATTTTCCATTATTTGTTTTAAAATCTTTTAGATTTTAGAATAAAAAGTTACAAGCTATGAGAGACACATGGAAGTTGACTTTTAACTATATCATGATCCACTACATTATAGATATATGACTAAATCAAGTCTCCCTAAGATATAGATGAAGACATGTTATGAAACCAACTCACAAAAAGATAGAAAAGATAATTGAACGCCTTCGAATTCCTCATCTTCAAGGGGGCAACCTCCTTTACATTACACAAATGAACAATTCTTGGATGATTCAAATGACAAAACCTCCTTTCTATATATAGGAGTCTAAGGAGTCACAAGATAACCCAGCCGACCTAACAATAATAATATAAAGGCACAAAATTAACAATAGAGGGATTCTATGGGGCACAATAATAACAATATGGGGGCAACAGGGGCACAACAATATTAATAAGGGATACGACTACAATAGTAATGGGGTAATCACTAGTATTATAGGGACCTAACGTGCCCCTCTGCTTCAAAAAAGTGTTGTCCTCAATGTTTGAGTATTTCTGGATGCTTCTGTATTAAATTCTCATCCTCCCATGTGGAATCTTCAGCGGATAAGTTCTTCCACTTGATGAGATACTCCGAAATTGATCGATTTCGTAGCTGTCGAGTTATTGTTTCTGTGACTGCTTCCTGTTCCAATATAATTTTTCCTTCCTCTTCAAGTTCTAGCAATATTGTTTGAACTGGGAGCTTGTCGCCTATAACCTTCTTTAAACATGAAACATGGAAAATTGGGTGCACTCGAGAAGCTACAGGAAAGTCCAATTTGTATTCCATAGTACCAACCTTTTGCAACACATTGTACGAACCAGAATACTTTGGTGATAGTTTATTATCCTTCTTAGCTTGCTTGAGGGACATTTGTTTATGTGGTTGTAGCCGTAGGAATAACCAATCACCTACATCAAAACTTCTTTTGCTGCGATGTTGATCTGCCTATTGTTTCATTCTATTCTGCGCCAGCACGAGGTTATCCTTTAAGAGTTGGAGGAATTGTTGTTGATGCTCGATGTGATGTTCCACTGCTTGAACCTTAGAATTTTCTCTTAAATATGATGTGATGGATGTTGGTTAATATCCATAAAGTGCCATAAATGGGGTCATTTTTGTTGCTGTATGGAAGGAAGTGTTATACCACCATTTAGCCAGAGGCAACCATTTAACCCATTGTGTCTGTTTATTAGATACAAAGCAACGAAGATATCCTTCCAAACATTTGTTTACTATCTCAGTTTTCCCATTAGATTGAGGATGATAAGATGAGCTATGAGCTAACTAAGTA
>APFE030325738.1:60129-91653 GCA_000404065.3 Pinus taeda
ATGGGTTGATGCCATTTTCCATTTGGATCATTCCTCCCTCCTTAAGAAGCAATGGTCCCCATTGCGTGAAGTTCCCTCCTGTGAAGCCTTTGTTGAATATGAAGATCCACTAAAGAGAAGGGTTTTATGTGGTTAACCCATAACCATGATGAACGAAGATTTGAGGATAGAGATACCCTGTAATGCTTGTGATCAACTGTGATACTAACAGTGTGCAACCTAGCAAATGGACTTCGATGAAGTGTGGGTTTCTGGATGACCCATAACCATGATGAACGAAGATCCGAGGATAGAGATACCCTGTAATGCTTGTGACCAACTGTGATACTGGTAGTGTGCGGCATAGAAAATGGACTTCGATGAAGTGTGGGTTTGTGGATGACCCATAACCATGACAAACGAAGATCTGAGGATAGAGATACCCTATAATGCTTGTGACCAACTGTGATACTAACAATGTGCGTCATAGAAAATGGACTTTGATGACAAGGATTTTGTGCAGTCAACCCATAACTGTGATGTTGGTTGTTGATGAAGTAGAAGGTGCCTACATAGCCTAGGGTGGGAGGGAAAGTATCCAAATAACCCAAGCTGAATGCTGCTATGCTGAAACTGATGAATGTGAAGCAGGTGCCTACTAAAGAGGGGTGAGAGGGCACGTCTCTAATGGGAACTCGCTCCAAATGCCGCTCCAGAATTAAAATGAACATAACTTGGTCAATATAACTCATAATATTTATTGTAGCCTATTTTTGGAAGTATAATGACCATTCTGCAGCTTTCCATGTGTTGGAAATTCTTATCTTGACACTTTGTAATCTCATATTCATGCTGCAACTGTTGTGTCGTCGCAAAAGTTCTGAAAAAAATAGTTGATTTTAATCAACGATATCTCCCACATCTAAACTTTGATTCGACCCATTTTTTTTTGAAATTGGGTGATTTTTTAAGAGAAACTCAGATCTACAGTCACTTTTGTGAAATCTGCACCAAAACTTCAAAAATGGATATGAGAGACGACGTCCACGAATTGCCGTCAAAAGCATTTCTGCAACAAAGTTGATTTTAAATCAACGATATCTTCCTCATCCGAACTCCGACTCAACCATATTTTTTTTGAATTTGGGTATTTTTTCACAAGGAATATAGATCTGTTATTTTTTTTTTTTTGTAAATTTTGGACCAAAAATTTCAGATTTGATCTGCAAACTCGCCGCCCAAAAACATTCATGAAAAAAATGAAAAAAAGAAAAATTCCTCCCGCTTGACCAAGAAAATGCGATGTGGAGGACGTAGCACATGCCTGAAGTTTGTTGAATATTTCTATAAAATTTGAAACTGAAATATGCATCAAACCCTCATTCCCATGAAATCATAACCTGCTCTGATACCACTGATCTAGATCTTGGGGGGAGGCCCCCAACATCTAAAAGATTGAAATGGATCTTGTGGGGGAGGCCCCCAAGATCCGAAGAATTGCAATGCTATAAAGAAAATGACAGCACACATAGTAAATAAAACCACAAAGAATTTTTATTAAACCGATAATAACTATAAATGCTACATTGTGGCGGACAATCTGACCTTTTAGAAAATACGATTTATTACTTATAGTATTTTTCAGTTACAATACCATGGGTCAATTCCATGAGTGAATGAATGCCATGGGTGGATGTCACAATACCACAGGTCAATTCCATGGGTGAATGAATACCATGGGTGGATGTCACAATACCACCGGTTAATTCCATGGGTGAATGAATACCATGGGTGGATGTCACAATACCATGGGCAAATACCATGGGTGGATGTCACTTACAATACCATGTGTGGATAAATACCATGGGTGGATGCCACTTACAATACCATGGGTAAATTCCATGGGCGGATGAATAACATGGGTGGATGAATATGTTGAAAAATGTGCAACGAGAAATGCTAAATTTAGAATGTGTTAAAAATAGACTTGCTAAAAATAGCAGTTTGGCTAGTGAGGTCATTGGCCACATTGGCTGAGAGGTGAAACTGCTAAAAATAGAAAGTTCTAAAAATTAGCATTTTTGGGTCCCTTCCTATTTATAGCAGTCCCTAGTCTATCTATAGGAAGTAAAATTAATTTTGGTCTTAACAACAGTTTGGAATATTAATTAATTAATTCTCCATGAGTTAATTAGTTAAGGAAAAGCAAACTTGAAGTCTTTGTGAGAACATGCAATTATTTCTCCACTAATTGGGGAATGTGTCCTTGATTTCCTCCACTGATTGAGGGAATAAGTATGAGTTCTATAAGGAGAGAATCAGTTGACTTAGTTCTAACTAGTCAAGTCCAGTTAGATTATTTTAACAAGCTATTAAAATAGTAAAATATAGTTTGTTAATGCTTGCATGCATGTGACAACTATTATTTTAGATAATTGATAATTCACTCATGGATCATTGTTGCATGTCAGTTCTGTCAGAGACCCAATTGAGATCAAATGTGGGACAATGTACTATCAGATGCTTGGATATTTCTAGTAAGCATTCCTTGCATGGAGAAGGGTCTATTATAGGAGGTTGGATGACTTGTGGCCTATATATTGAGGCCTACGTAGTCCATGATTTTCATCTTCTGATTAAAGATCATTAGAGTATAGAGAGAGCAGGATAGCTATTGAGCTAATTCTTTTTGTATGTTGAAGAGGATATCCACTTGATTGATAATACATGGTTGGGGTTTTATATTGGTTCTTTCCTCTGGATGTATCTTGTGTTATGTGTGATTATTTCTCTTGATCAATTATGCATGTTTCTACTTGATGTTGCTCATGAATTTGATTATGCTTCCGCTTAATGTTTTGTAGAAGTAGAACAAGTATTATGCTTTAGGACATTGCATATATCGGTTTGCTCTACAGGTGAAATTTGTACATGGTATCGGAGTTGACTGATTTGTAGAAAAATTCTACAAATTTCTACAGAATACCATGGGTTGATGCCATTTTCCATTCAGATCACCCCTCCTGATAAGGGGCATCAATGATCAAGAACACTGAGTCAAATATTCCCCCCTATCTGAGCTCCTAGGGTGAGGAATTGAGATGGAGGGATCTTGGGGTTGAGGGATCTATGGACATTAGCGTTGTAGATGTTTCTCCCCTATATATTACCCATAGGGTTGAAGATGTTTCTCCCTTACCTTAGTCTTTGCAGAGTATACGCTAGTTGGAATCATACCCATAAGATGGGCTTGTTGGGATTACTGCTCCTTGTTTTGCTAACAGGTTGAGAGTGTACATGAATATGTACAACCCATGTTGATTATGATTTCGATGTTCTACCACGTGACTCTTGAGGGAAATCTTTGGGAATATCAGTGAGAAATAGGATGGGTTGAGATGTGCTCCCCTATATCACCTATTTCTCAATATGGGTGTGTAGATGTTTAGCTCCCCCATGAGATTTTGGTTTGAGATGTGCTCCTTGATATTATTTTTGGATTGAGATGTGCTCTCTGACATTATAGAGGGTGGTAGCTAATGCTCTCTGATTCTACTTATTTAGATTTGAGAATGTTTCAACATATAAAGTTGAGCAGAGATGGGACATGATATGATGACAAGATACACATGACATTATGCAGTTGGGATTTCTCCCTAGTCGAGGTGGAATGTTAATTTTGGTTTCTGTTAGCGGTGCTGGACCCACCAACATTAAGGGGATATCCCTGATATGAAGTCCCAACTAGAACTCAAACCATTTGGAGTAGGAGTCCCAATAGTGGGTGGTAGTGTAATGCCTTGACTGCAGTAGTGCATAGAGGAAGTATGATAACTTTGGTGAGAGCAAGTGTGTGACCCTATGGAGAGTCAAGTGAGATGCATGAAGGTTCTAACACATGGAGGGGGAAAGTAAGTGCGCCCCTTGGAATCCTGTAATAATACATAGCTTGAAAGGAACACACGAATGGAACGACGTCAC
The DNA here is from genome assembly GCA_000404065.3 of Pinus taeda. NCBI lineage: Eukaryota > Viridiplantae > Streptophyta > Pinopsida > Pinales > Pinaceae > Pinus > Pinus taeda. Next base: position 64,090 of record APFE030325738.1, read on the forward strand.
AAGCTAAAATGCAAAATAGTACACAAATTAAAGCGATGAATTAAACCAAAAACACACATTCAACAAGTTCCGTACAATCGCATACAAAGTAGTTCATAATAAAATGCATAAGTTAAATAACATATATTGCCAACACAACCAGAATAGTCATACTACATTAACAACATATGCATGAAAGTGTGTTGGCTCTGATATTATTATTGTAAGTGAAAGTTCCATATGTACATACACCATTAACGATCACTAGCCCCAATAGTGGAACATTACAGTCAAGAACACTTGCTCCTCGAAAGAAGTATACTTGATCTACGTTATGGATAAGCCAAGGCTCTTCATAATACTCCCAAGCCTTCTCTACACCTAAGCCTAGCCAAAATATTGGCTCCCAAAATCCTGTTCTATGAGTTATGAGGTTCTATTTATAACAAAGGGTGGGGTGACCCTTGACATTCCCCTTTATGACTCTTTGACTCCCCTCAGGACTCTTCAACTTATTTACAAGTAACTCATTACATAACATGATGACCTTTCACATTCCACTAATGACACTTGTCATTTCACTTACAACATATTTACAAATAATATTGCATTTTCCACATGTACCCATGTAAGACAAAATGTGATAGAGACAACCTAACAAGCTAAAACACTATGATTTTGAAGTTTGGGGAAAGACCAACTCAACAACCTCCACTTGGTGTTTCTCGGTCACATATTGATGCCAGGATTGGCATTGTATGATGGTTTCCCCAGACTGTTTGATGTGAAAGCAAACTCTTGCCTCCATGGCATCCGAGTATATGGTCCTAGAACCTATATCCAACTTATTATGAAGCATGTGCAACATGGTCTTGACCATGACAAGAGAACTAATGTACTTCTGCATGTTGTGTACATTCAACTCAAGGTCTTCTTTGGTGGCCCCTCGTCTTAGCTGCTCCATGTACTCATTGATCTCTATCTGGACTTGGTTCAAGGGTTTAGCATCAATGAGGGAACCGATTGATGGGATCTTGTGCGTTCTCACCATTATGTCCAAACTCTTGTACAACTGTGCATATGAGGCCTGCATGCTACTGATGAATGGCGTGAGCTGCTTGTAGTTTTGGATCAATAATCAAACCTTTGCTTTCTCCAGCTCTTCCTATGGCTTCATCTTCTTTTCTAAGTCAAGCAAGGCCCCTTTGTATCATATTGTCTACTCTTGTACATGGGCAATGGAATCATGTATGTTATTTAGAGTTTGAACAAACTATTTACTTTGCTGCTATAGGCCATGCACACGGACAACTGCTTTATGCATGGTGACAAATCCGTCATAGATCTTCCACATGGTATCTTCAAGTGTTGATAGTTCAACAAGTATTATTGTCTTCATCTCGCCCAATGTGGAAGCTACATTCTGCGCTGATGCTCGAAGTTGTTCTGCGTCTTTCCTAGAAACCTGCAAGTTCTTTTCCAGTTGTTCATTCTTGACTGTCAAGTACTTAACATTTGATCTTGTTTCTGCTGCATAAGCCAAACTAGCTTCAGCAAGGGCAGTTGGATGCTACCTAGTGTCTAACACTATCACCCTTTCCTTGATGAATGCAAGTGATGCATGATCATCCAGAAAGTTCTACCTCTATGCCCGTACAATCTTCTTTTGCAACTCGTCAAATGATAGATTGTACACATCCATGATTGGATCATCATAAAGGAAAATAGCTTCTCCTTGCTCACTCGGGGTTGGTTATGACACTGGAGGTGGTGGATACTGAGAGGTGACTTGTGGTACTCTTGACATCAGGTCAGTGGATTCATTTTTTGGATCCTGTTCCAACCCCATGTCTGTCACTTCGATTAGTTGCTTAATCTACTGAGAAAGCTTTCATTCTTGCATCTGTTCACCCTCTTCCTCAGCTGCTGGATATTTTGACTCATCAACCTGTATGGGCACTCTTTGCTCTATCATCACGCCTTGCCTTTGTTCTTATTCCTAATTTTGCTTCTCTTCTCTTTCTCTCCTCCTCAACTCCTGTTCTTCCTTCAACTTCATATCTATCTTCTGCAACTTTAGTTTTGCTTCCTACAACCTTTGCTTTTCTCTTTTCATTCTCTTTGCTCTCTTTATCCGCTGATCCCTCTTTGCTTCTGCTACCAAAGATGCTTTCTCCATGATAGGATATCCCCTCATCTTGCAAATTTTCTCTACCTCTGGGTTCTCAACAATATTCCTCTTTCCCTTGTCCTGCATTAGATTTCTACCTATTGTTGTTGTTGTTGTTGCTTCCTAGGATGTTGCTGTCTGGAGAGTAGCTTTCCAAGTTCCTGTTAAGAGGACCATCTCATTGATTTTGGAGGCGTTGTAACGGTACCTCCAAGGGTCTTCCTCTGTCCAGTGACATGTCCCATGGATCCATGGAAAGTAGACTCTTGCATAATGGTCCTTGCAAATACCATTGGGATTATACATATTAAAGTACCTGGTTCCGAACTTGAATTTCACTATCTCCTTAGCTTTCGCATATGCATCTTTCAAGCTCTTAATATTGTATAATCCGATCCGCAAAGGAAGAGAGGGCCATGATGCTTTTTCCTTCCTATGTAGTCCTGTTGATAACCCTATAGCGAGGTGATATGAAACCTCTTGCATGATCAGCTTGTGAGTAGCATACCTTGGTAGAACATGTAGAGGCTTCTCTTCGCCAAACACTCTGATGAAGGTGCCACCTGGTGAGGCATACCAATATGAAATGTTTATTATCGCCTCCATTGCTTCTTAGGACATGTAAGGTGGATCCTTCTCAAAGATAAGCTTGTACAACGGGATGATAAAATGGCCAGTTAGCCTTGCCATCACTCCTTTATAGCTACAATTGGAAATAAACTTACAATAGATGTCTCTTTTGGTGTCAATGTCCATCTCATGCGAGGGAACTGCTGCTGGGAACATATTGCATCCAGTAAGTATGTCGACATGTAAAATATGGCTTGATCATTCCTAGTCAGATTTCGAGCATTAGCCACATGCTTCTTCAATTGATGAACCAACAAATATGACCATTTGAATGGCCTCCCATCACTCACCAATTGGCCTAGTAAGACCACCCACCCTTCAGGAAAGGTTTCTATTTTCTCTTGACCATATATTTTGTAGGCAAAGATGATCAAGAATTGATAAGCCTTCCTAAGGGACTTCATCTTGTAAACATGAGTGGGTGTCTGTCTAAACTTTGAAAACCCTTTCATCCAACACTTAACGATGTCTCTAGTGTTCACATAGCTATGGGTGGCATAGAAAAGTGAGTCCATGTGCTTCACTGACTCAGGCAAGTGATACATATGTTGAAAGTTCTCTACCATGAAGGTGGCAAGCTCTCTTCTGCTGGCATTGCTCAATGCCATAGTCTTTTCATTTGTGTATGAGACAATCCAGTTAATGATGTCCACACATGGGAAGGAGGGGTACTTGTATGCAACCTTGTATAATCTTGATCGTTGGATGCTAAGATAAACCTGCTGGTCCTCTAAATCTTCCTTGAAGTTCTCTACAAAAGTATCTTTGATTTGCTGCCACGTCAATGTTGTACCCTTATCAATGAACAACTGAGTATTTGCATAAACTGGTAGATCAACTGATATCTTCTCAACTGTGAACACAGTACTGCTCTCAGTGGTTTCCTTTGATGCAACCCTCTTGGATTCCATGTTAACTATAACTGCTAGAGATGTGATAAAAAACTATTGTACCTATGCGACAGAGAGGACACTCATAGCAAGAAAATGTCATCTTAAAACCAAAGTCACTTCAAGACAAGATCAAGCAGCAAACCGAGCTCATGATGAGAAGGATTGCAAAATTCTGGTTGATAGAGGTCATTGGATGACTGTGGGAACTACGCATTATGTAGTCCCAACAGTTAATGGGGAATCTTGATGAATGGAACTGCACAATGCACAATTCACTCTGGGCAAAGGTCAGGAGAGACTGCCCATTGCATAGTGTCATTGGCCAAGATGGGAGGCTGGCTCATGGAATTGTGCAGTGTGCAGTTGGATCCAGCCTAGGATAGGCTCTACGCAATTCTCGAAGCCAAGATGGGGGCCTTGAGCTCCTAGATTACGCATTGCATGCAATGAAGTGTGAGATTCTGGTAAAGGGGACCCAAAAATACCCAAGGGGGGTGTGAAAATCAAGCTGATATAAGGATGGTGTGATGCTGAGTGCACATCTAAAAGAGTGTTGATGCATGCATGTGAAACAAGTGCAGGAATCAATTAAACTAAAGGAAAATGAAACATGTGAAGAGAGTCATCACAATGACAACCGTTAGTGCAAAAACAGGGTAACTCATGCGACACTTAGGAAAGGCAATCTAAAACTTGAAACAACACTTTTACAAGCTAAAAAAAGTTAAAACGACAACACTCGTTCAAAGAAACAAGTGAAACAACACTCTTACAAGATAAACAATAAAAAATGACAGAAAAAGCGACAAATATTGGAAAAGAAAAACTCACTCGGAAAAGCGATGACGAACACACCAAAGGTTCCTTGATCTCCTCGGGAATGTTAGAGCTCCAAGATCGAGTGTGAAAATGAGTTTTTAGCAGCATCGATAAAATAAATTTGGTTAAATTATGGTTTACGACGCGTATGCCTAAAATCAAGGAAAAAGGGACACTCGGCAAAAATTTCTAAAAATAACTCAAGTGCCTCCTTTGAGTTACTAAAAATAGATCCCTATTTTTTAGGGATGATTTTTTCTTTTTTCTTTTTTCCTTTTTCAGGAAAAACTGCCATGCATTTCCTAGAAAGATTGTACAGTTCTGGGAAGGACAAGGCAACTCTCTAGTTCATGCACTGAGAAGTATTTGAGCAAAGTGGGTTCTACGCAATTTCTGGGTTGAGTGGCTCTAGGCTACCTCTCATGTTTGCACAATTTCCCAGCTCAACGCTGGTTGCCATTCAGTACTACACATTTATTGATCTCAAGGCCCACTGGCAATTGGATTGCACAATTCCCAAGGGGAAGGTCAGTTTCCCTCAATAATTGCCCAGTTCTCCAAGGCAAGCCTGAAACTGTCAAGGGCCCAAGTAAAGAGATCAAATTACAGGTTAAAAAATGAACTAAGTGAGAAAACATGATCCAATATGAAAAAAATAAGGCTCAGTCGAAGCACAAGTACTTGGGTCAGTGCGAGATGAGCTGTTGTGGTTTAGAAGGGAGGCTCGAAAATTAAAGCATAGGAAAAAATTTGGAGGGTGGTTGTAGCCGCTACAACAGTTTCTTAGTGAAAAATTCCAACCATGGGACTAGATTCCTATTTTCAAGAGGACATATTTTGACTATTGAAGCACTCAATTTGGATAAGGGAAAGTGTACTTATGAAGAAAAACCCACATTTACACATTTGATGAGGTTGGTCCTAAAGAAAATTGGACACCCTTGGAAGCATATGAATTTAATTGACCTTAATCTCATTTGGACATCATCATCACATATATTTTCTTCTTCTTTTTTGAGTTTCATTTTTATCTAAAATCAAAGGTTGAACAGGAATTGCGAATGATCTGAAAATGGGGCACTAAAGGCTTCTTTTCAAGCTTACAAGAACCTCTCCCACTTCCAAGGCTTAAATATTCCCAAGACCTTATGATTAACCAATTGCGGAATTAAAAAATGTGCTTGAAATAGGTATATGCTTTTCATTTTCCTTTAACTATTAAGTGCTTTAAGTTCTGTTTCTTATGCTGATACGTAAATACATGTAATAGTAAAACAGTGTAGCAAATAAACAAACACACATAACAACAATATTAATATGGAGTTCACCCAAAACTCTTGGGCTATGTCTCCTTGAGCTCTAGTCAACTCGACTAGGGTCTCTAGGATTATGACATAAGTTCTTTTACAAGCTCCACACTCAACTCCATTGGATTACACAGAAAAAATAGGCTTAGAATACCATCTTATCTCATTGGCTGTCCATACTTTTGCAGACAGATCTAGGCTTCTCTGGACTAGATTCCTTCAATCAGAGCTCTAAGCGATCTTGCTATAGCTTGCACCAACTCCCTCAGAATTATTTCACTGTCTTTGTAATCCCTTCTTCTATCTTCAGAACTCTTTGGACACCAGCAACAACTTGATGATTTCGACCCTTTGCGGTTCTGAAACTTCACTGCGGCATCACGGCTCTTAAAAGTTTGCATTGAGCTCTATGGCTCTGCGACCTTGGCTCTTTAGCTAATTGGCCCTGGCTCTTAGCTCTCTAGCTCATCTAGCTCTGGCTCTCTCAGCTATCTGGCTTTGTCCATCTGGCTCTGCCTCCAACCTCCAGTGGCTCTACCTCTGCTCGGCCCTCTGGCTCTGAAGCTCTTAGGCTTTCTGGCTCTCGACCCTTTGAGCTAACAGTGGATCGCTCAACCTCCAAGCGACTCCAAAACTCTCTGCGCTGCTTCTCAATCATGCTCTCTAGCTTTTGTGAGGCATTCTTCCAGCTCTGTGACTTCTTGTCTATTCCTCTACGTGTAATCATCCCTCTATCTCTTCGACTGGCCCTCTGGCTCACTAACTCTATGGCTCTACGTCTGGCCCTCTGGTGCTCTCGCTCTGTGGCTCTGCATATAACGCATTCCTGCATCATTGTTACAAATGCCTGCTTACAGCGTGGCAAGGAGAATGGGACAGTTACAAAGGAAATACACAGGCGACCTTTCTTCGGGAAAATTCCTGAAAATAACACATAATTCCAATACACAGAGAATACTCAGAATTACACTATCGGGCACAAAAACTGGGACTTCAAAGTCTATGAAATCGCCCTTATAAACCCTAGCGGGTCCTCCTTCCATCAACATATCACAATCACATCATCATATGGCCAAAACCAAACTACACGGGAATACATAGAAATCCCAAATTCTCAGATTTCAAAAGTTATGAAATCAGGTCTATAAACCCATCGGGTTAGGTCCTTATTGACATGTCGCTATCACAATTGCATTGGCCCTAGCATCGGGGATCGCCGCTCACCGATTAAATCTGAACCATTGATTTCTTTTCCCGATCTGATGGTTGTCGTGCGATTGCACATCGGCCCATCGCTTTATCGCATATCGCATTTGTAATGGCTCGAGGGTCCTTCCTTTGGCTATGGACTACTTCGACGCCAATCCGCTAATCCGATAATTGGCAATCGCAATGTTGCATAGTTTGGGGTCCCGATATCGGATACAGCTTGCCTCCGGTTGCAATATGTTGGGGATCACTGATCGCGGTCCCTTCCGCCTTGGCCTTAAGTCCACCCTTTGAACCTTTTGTGATGCGATTTCCCATATAAGGCCTTTTATGCCATTTTTAGAAGAAATGCCTCCTTTTTCAAAGGACAAAGGCAATCTTCCTTTTGCGATAACTTCATCATCCGAAGTCCATTTTAGTCCATTTGCAGTAGATTCAGACTGAAAAGATATACGCAATGGGGCTATTTCCAAGAGCAGCCCTTGACTTTCATTTTCCTCTGTGAGGAACACTTTAGACTTAGAAGTCTATTCTAGATCCATTTTGGATCACATCTTCCCACTAAAAGAACTTTTGGTCTCCAAAAGACTAATATACTGATTTGAATAGTAAATGAGAGTAACAACACCCTCTTCTTTCAGCCTCCATACACTTGCCTTGCATAGTGCCTCTAAACCAAAGCCTTTGACAACTCTCCTTCTTGGATGTGCTGGTCTTCTTGGGAAGAACTGTTTTCCTCCTTAACTTCATGCATAAATTTTGTTGAGAAGGTCAAATAAGGTAGTTTTAACTTCTCTGCCTTGATAATTGATCCAAGGTGGCTCAAACCAATGTGAAGTTACATTTGCTTCATAAAATTTTCATTTGTACCTGTTTGAAAAGCTGTCAACAACAACTGTTAACAACAACAGAAATACATGCAACAAATGGATGACCTAAAACACCTGCTTCAACAAAAGAAATAGATTTCACATCCTGTGAACACCTCCATGTCTTTACTTCTGCATACAAATGATGGACTAGTTACCAAACCCACAAAACATGCCTTTAAAACAAATGACCCTTCAAGTCAAGCATGTAAAAAAGATCTCAGGGATTCTTTTCAAAAGATGAAACACTTCATCATTATCTCCATCTTGGAGACCAAATCAACTTTTCTGAAGTCAATATTGCATTACATGCATGCCAAAGCAATCAACCCTTCAAGTTAATTACACATACATGTTCAAATACAAGGAAATCATCAACGTCCATGTGTTCATGCATATCATGCTCATGCATGCATTTCATCCTTCAACTTTCGCTTAAGCACACTATACTTTCAAAGCTGAAATGAATATAATGTTGCAACAATAAAGTGAGTCTCCTACTCAACTCTTCCATTCATTTTCTTGGTAGAATCCTACAAATTTCATTTCATTAACAAAGAAATGCAAATAGATGCATCAAATCAAAAGACATGCAATATTTAATTGGATAAGAACTCTAACCATTTCTTACCAATCCATTTCAAAGGAGCTACCTTTGTCTGCACATCAACATCAACATGTGAATCATATTGAAACACATCATTCATGGAATCTTTCATTCCATTCCTGCCATTTTCTCTTCCCACCTTCTTCAAGTTTCGTGGAAGCATTGTTGGATTCAAAGTCCAACACTTTGTAGCAAGATGTCCTTATTTATGGCAGTAAGTGCAACGCATGTGCATCCTCTTGACAGCATGGTTTGCCTTGTCCAGTGGACCTTTGGCTTCTTGCTTCCTTTCCTTCAAAAGTTTCCAGTATGTGTCCATTCTCTTCCAACATCTAGAAACATTATGGTTATCCAAACCACAAAAGGAACATGCAATTCTTTTCCAATAATTATATGGAAATTTACCATGATGAACATAATCAAAAGAAGTATGATTAGAACCAAATTTATACCTTTCTCTTCCACCTTTATTGCCTTCATGAGGAGGTGAATCAAATGAAGAAGTGGCTCCCTTTGGAACACCATCAATCTCTTCAAGGCTGTCAGAGTTTCCACAACTCTCTAGTTCAAGTGCATGCTTACAAACACTTGCAACGGGTTGTACCTCAAGCGTTACTATGCTTAATTCCGCATAATAATCCCTGTGCTTTTGTTACATTTTTGTTTTTGTTAAGGGTAATTGTTTTGGTTCACTAATCCACTTTTTTCATTTGTTGCAGATGTCGAACTTACTAGAATCATTCGTTGGATATGCCGACGGAGCGAGTCATAGTACGCAGAACCTATCTTCTGCGGCTCGGGCCATCTTCGATCCTAGCGGCGAGTTAGTGAGTTTTAGAGGGGTGTGTATTGGTCGGTCGACGAACAATATCGTTGAATACAACGCATTGATAGAACTCCTCTCTGATGCCATCGCACATGGCATATGCCGACTTGTTGTCAGGCTAGACTCACAACTCGTCATTCTACAGCTCACTGGTATTTATTCTGTACGAAATCCAGCCATCTATCGCATGTTCCTAAGGGTCATAATTATGGAAAGACGGTTTGATTTCATTCAATATCAACATATTTTCAGAAATTTAAACACATTGACAGACTCATTGGCAAATTATGTGTTAGATAGACATTTGCGACATTTATAAAAAGAAGCATTTCATCAATATTTGCAACAGGATCATGTAGCTTAACCGAAATAAAACTCTGAAAATCAAAAATATATATATGATGACTATTTATGGTTTACACATAATGTTCCGTAATCAAGACAAAATCGGTCAGATGACCCATAACTCAAAATGCTAGGGGGCACCCTAGTCTAATGATGCTGGTGATAACAAGTAATCGCCTGTGCGATCATGCATAAAATCCTAGTCCATCGACTCAGCATGCCAGTAGTATGTCGCTGCAACCGCAGAGCCAGCTCATCAGTCCTCACATTCAGAATACCAAGGGTGAGACCCTCGACCTGATCCTGTAATGCTGAAAGAGTCTCGGCCACATCAAGGTCGCGGAGGACAGCCCTCCCCACAGCCTCTCCTGCTGGAGCGACAGCTGGTCCTCTCTGATGTACCGCTGGTTGAACTAGTCTGATATCTGCATGAGCACATGAGTTTTGATTAGTCTTGATCAAAGAAAACATAAGAAAATTATAAAAACAATAAACAGAGATATGGTCAAAGAATTTACCCATAGCGCCCCATTGCTCACCAATTGGCAGCACCAAATCTAGGTCACCTCGGAAGTCCATGCGAACATATGGAAAATTGGCGTACACCATCTCCTGACGATCGAACCACTCGAAGAAGGTATCAGAGAAAGAAATTTGAGGCTGGCCAGCATATCGATACATAAGGTCAACCCATCTCTGCATCCGTGGCTCAGTTAGTGGAGGCAAACCAAGTGAGATGTACTGCGGTTGCATCAGTGGGATCTTCTCCAAAGCAAAAGCGGTCAAAATAGAACCATAGCTGAAATTCTTGGATCTCCCTTCTTTCACTTTCATCAGTTGTTCTTTCATCACAAAGAGTATTGTATCACACCAGTTGAACACCTTCGGTTCAAGGCATTGCAAAGCATACTACATGTAAGACCTGTTAGCTATGTGAAGAGCCGCACTACAACCTAGTCTAGCAAAAGTGAACAGAATGGTCCTCAAGGGCCGGTCAGTGGCATCTCAGATATTGATCTTGCCATCCGTACTCGGCTGAGATCCCTCTCTACAGTGCCGGTAAATATACTCCCTCACGGACTCACCCCCGTGGACGGGACCTGATAATGAGAGAGGGGCACCATGCCTTGATAAACCGGTCAAAAAATAGATGTCCACGACAGTCAAGGGAATAGATTTGCCCCTAATCTGGAACACCTCGTTGGTAGGATCCTAGGCGTTGAGGAAATATTGCAACAAGTTGATTTGTTGCCTCATGCTAGAGATGCGAAAAAACTTCAATAGGCCACAGTTCCGCAGTGCAGTTACTGTACCTGGTTCATGTAAAGCAACCGTGTCCTCTTCTTCATGCTCACGTTCTCGCTATGTAACAACCATTTTGCTCTGATGAATCTCTGAAAAACAAACAAGAGAAGAGTCAGGGTTTTGATTTGGCAAAAAACAGGCCAAAATCCATGAGAAAGCTGTGCAAAAAGTTTCCTCCTTGCGCCCATCGCACCCCAGCAGTGCACTAGGAGCGATGCATACTGACTGGTCAATGATAAGGCCAGTATGCATCACACATTTCGATTAAGGAAGGGTGCGATGGAGCCAGGGCGAATTGTTCAAACCCCAGAGGCTCAGCAAAGCAAGGAAACATGCTCAGAATTCGAAAAGAAAAGAATGCAACTGAAGAGCACAAGTTTAGCTCCTACCTGGTCTAGACGATGTCAAGAATCGTCCACAGAATCTCCCAGAAACAACTAGTGAAAATCAGATGGGAAAAGCACCTCCAAAGCTTCAACAAACCAAGTTCAAATGAAATGGTAAAATGAGAGGTAAAAGTCACTTTTAAATTACCATTCACGTAATTCAAGTAAAGTATTAGTGTTCTTAACTCATTTATCAAGCATATGTTTTCATTTCTAATAGATTTGATGAAGCAATTGAACATGTAGTACAATCTTTGAAAGAACAAAATGCTAACGGTGAATCAAGGAATCAATGACCATTATCACGAGCAGTTTTAACGTGGAATTCAAGCTAGTTAAAATAAACATAAGCAATGAGCAAATGTTTCCCCCAGAGTTTGAGCTCATTAAAAAATGAACCGATCCCTGGTAAATAACCATTGCGAATGCATTATCATAAGCTTTTGAGCCTTGGTTGTGTTCTCATCATCACCTCCACTTTGTTTTAGCCAATCATTCACCTCCATTTGATTGTTTACCCCTTTCGAGGAACATCTGCGAAGAGTGATTCTGTTAGCCATCCTTGTGGCACTGCCGTGATTGGAAAAATTCCAAAGCTTACCTGGAATTAGCCGCTACCCGAAATCATCACTCATTCCTCGGAAAACGAGTCTCCTTTAAGCTCTTTTCAACTGACTTGTAAAATATGAAAAGATTGCCGAGTGATTGGCCTCTCCGGCTCGTTAAAGTCATCGAAAGTGCTATCCCTCCTCTAGATTCTAATCTTTTTGGACTTGAGGGATTATTACACAAAAAGATCGAGCGCTTGTCTTGTTCGGCTTGTTAAAACTATAAAAAATTCATCCCTTTCGTATTATTTTACGCTTTTTTCGGACTTAAGGGATTATATGACGAAAAGGAATCATTGGAGTTTCCTTTCCATCCCTTTCAGACTCTCTAAAATTGAAAAGGACTTAGTTATCTTTGTCATTAAACTCGTTAAAACCTAATAGCGACAAACTTGTCCAAATGGACGAGAACGAGTTTCACTGTCACTAGGCTCATTAAAACATAGTGACAGGTTCACCCGAAGGGCGAATTATAGAACAAGCATATGTTATCCTCGTCAAGCTTGACAAAAATAAAGAGGTACTAGTCAGCAATGACTGGGGAAAATTGGGAAGAAAACTTGAAGAAACTTTATTGGTAGCAAGTCGCACTTGAACATGACACTTTCTCTCCGCATCCGAGTCGGGTTGGGTTGTTCCGTTCACTGGTTATATCACCATTGGTCCATCACACCATCCATATTTGGGGTTAATGCTACCAATCCATCTTCAGTGTCGCCGCTATGTTCAAAAGAAGTTGCTCAGGGAATTCACCTGTGTCTCATCCGCTGCAATACATTCACGCTCCATTCTTTCATGACCGCCACCCTGAACCCTGTATCATCAGATCGTTTTCACCTCCAAAATCATTTGCTCCGTTCTGTTTCTCATCCACTGCAATACATTCACGCTCCATTCTTTCATGACCGCCACCCTGAACCCTGTATCATCAGATCGTTTTCACCTCCAAAATCATTTGCTCCGTTCTATGTCGTAGATGTGGGATTCATTAAGGCCCTCCTACGACGAGTGACTTCTTGTCGACATCAGCTCATTATCCAAGAAGTTGACTTAGGAACAACCCCTTTCAGTACTTTGAAGCTTGCATGCCTCAATGGCAAGTTTCTCACTTTCGGTGACAGGTTTACATCAATGACCTTCGACTGGAAGATTTTGCGTGGTGTTCGACGCCAAGTCCTTTTTTCACACCACGCGAATTGTACTGTAGTACCTTGAGGATCATTGACATTATTGGTGACTGCTCTCGCGCCTGTTAACAACTTACATCATTGGCTGGTATTCAGGCGATGTCTTTCCATGTTCGACTTCAGAACATTTTTCACATGGATCGACTTGTACTTTGAGTGAAGATGGAACAAGTTTTGAAGACCCCGGATCTAGTTTCATCCATCTGGGCTGCGATATATTCAGGAATATAAAGACATAAAATGTACATCATTTCTGAATAGATGATCATCCAAATCAAAGGATGATGACTCCGTCTGAATCACCAGTCTGCTACAAAGATGGATGTCCGTCCTATGTACACGAAAGTGAATTTATAAAGCTGAGCATGGGAATGCCCGCATCAGCTAGATCATGAAAAATATTATGAAGATAATGTATTGTATTGTATCTTATTATTGGTCGCCTCCTAGCTCGAAAAAAATTCAGAACCTCATGGTAAATCATTTTACCCGACATCAAAAGATTAACGACCTCATGCTTTAGGTGGCAACTGTTATAGACATTTTTGGGCACTGCACCCCAATAATAAATGTCCATAAACTAAGGGCTCCTAAGTCCCTAAAAGTGTTTCTTCACTACCTAAAGGAACAAGGTCAGCTGATTACATCATCTCCCAGAAGTTCTCCACAGAAAACTGCTCAGAAATGGTCAAAACTGGACCATACTAAATGCCCAGTGCAGAGGGTGCGATGCATATCACCTTCCCAGTGTAAAGGGTGTGATGCATATTGGATGGCCCCTCTATAGGGTGTGATGGGCGAGAATGGAAAAATGGCAGGGACAGTTTGCGAGGTGGAAGATCATAGAATCTTCCAGAAACTTCCCCTCTGACAATTGCCTCTTTGATTTCAACCAGGGATGAGTAAGAGATCATCAATCCCCAAGTGGAATCAAGAACTATCAGAGAGAGGACACTAATCAAAATCCCAGAAGCTGACTCATCCCCCTACAATCATCTATATATGGATCCCTCATCACAGAGATCCAGAGGGCTGGAATCTTGTATCTTGTAGAGAAGTGTTGTTGGTTTTCTGGTGTAACTTCATAGTGTTGGGTGATCTAAGCTTTACTTGAGGTGAAGAAGGGCTTTCTTGCTGGAGGATGATGCTGGGTCAGTAACATTGGTTGTAATCCTTGCTATTCTTGATATTAATAAAGCTATTCAATTTTTCTCCCATTCATGTATGTTTGATTGTATATGCATTTGTGTGGTTAATACATATCTGGTCCTGTGTTATTTATGAATATAGATCTCTGTTCTTCGATAGTATTATGCTTCTTTGATTCCACAAGTACTCTCTTAAGCTGTGTAGACAAAGAAGGAGTGGTAAAGATCTATCGAGAAGGAGAGGAACCGAGCAAGGAACTAAGCGCAAGACAAAGGTTGGTGTCCTCTGTTCTCCTCTTGTCTATTTTTCATAGAGGAAAACAAAAGTAGTTTTAACTTGTTTGTTTCTAAGATAGCTACCAATCTTAGTGGGAATAGCAGCTCTAAGTGGACACTATTCCCGGTAACAAAATGGTGACTATGCTGGGGAGTGAATAGATTGTTTGTTAGTCTATTATTGTTTGTTTTATAAACTTATGGACGAAGCCTGAAGTCAAACCAGCTAGCCTTCGAACTGCATTTGCTATGCAAGTGCAAAATAGATCAATGCTGCTTCAGTCTATCTCCGGGTTTTGTTTATAAATTGAACAATCAATCTGCAAACGCTCTAATTTCCCTAAGTGGTGGCTCTAGTAACCTCCTTAGATCAACCCCTGTGATTTATATTTACTGAACATCACTTACTTGGCCTAAATCCCTGAACTGAACTGCAAATTGTGATCAAAGACTGGATAAAAGTCTCGCACTGGTACCATCATACCTTCCCTTCAAGGCAATCTGTATGCATCGCACTTCCCGTGTGTAGTAGGTGCGCTGCATATTGAATTCCCTGTGTGACAGGTGCGATGGCCAGGGAAGGTTAATTTTACCTTCAGACTCTGTTTTTTCTTCACTCTTTTAAGCTCTATTCAAGAGTTTTGTTGTCTATGGTTAGTATATCTCTGTGGAAGCCCTCTTCTCTTCCATCATTCCACCTCCATTGTGCAAATAACTGTAAGTGTTTTTTATGTATTGTGCACCATTTTTAGTTCTCTTTTACAAAGAAGTAGTGTAATCAGACTGTCATTCCTTGATCTATAAGTGTCACAAGTGTCATTTTCAGTCATAGAAGAGAATCCCATTGTTCTTGATAGTTGATTGTACTGTTACTCTTGTATGTGATTTGAATTAGTAGTTTTTCAAGTGTCGAAAACAATTTTCCTTTCGAAATCGCAAAAAGTGTTGTCCTTATCTTCATTTCATTTTGAAAAGGAATTTGTTAGTATTGTTGCTTTGGAAATAAATTCAAATTTGCACTTAGTGTTTTTCTGTCATTCATACATTAAGAAGGCTGGAAAGCAAATTACATGCATGTGCATTTGCATTTAGACTACTTGGTTTGATTTAGGATAGTGCATTTAGTGTGTGCTTTGGTGCTCTTTTGTTGAAAGACCCTCATTCTCTTTCCTTAGTAGCTAGATTTTCATGCAAAAGAAGATTAAACATTTGTTTATCATCTTAGACTGCATTTTAGGAATTGTATACACATCACGCGGTGAACCTGAAAGGAAATTTTTAAATAAGATCACAATATAAATAAATTTAATGAATCTAAAATGCTTGGAACCTAACGCACAACATCTAGAAGTCTAGGCTAGAGATGTATTTCCGACGTCGTAAAAACCTGGTAACTGTTGTTTTTCATTGTTGGTTGGGGTGATTCCTCCACTTTGAGACGATAAGTGCCAGTATGGACTTGTGCTCCCACGCACCGTTGAGTATATATTGGGAGACCACAATAGGCTATATCCTTTATCCTTAGGAAGCCGTGTCTGCCGCCCTATCGATCGCAATGCACTAAACACAACATTCGGGAAGATTGATTGCTGTACCGTAAAAAATATTCTGCAGTTTTGCGATTGGTTTGGTAATCCCTCTGCTTAGATTTCCAGAGAAGTCTCTTTCATTCCTTTTCGGACTCCTTAAAGGAAAATGTCTATCTGAGCACTTGTCACTTCAGGCTCATTAAAATTCGAAGGCGACTAGAGTCATCTTTTGTTTTTCTATACTCTTAAAAATTGAAAAAACAAGTTGTGTCAAAGCGTCTAAAATTCATTTAATTCGGAAACATTTTTCCGTTTTTATTTTGAGTTGATCAAGTAATTCGCAATCATGGAAGAAATTCAATCAAAACCCTGTCGTTTGTGGAGACTTATGAGTCAACCGTCGTTGACTTCGGAAACGAAGCTATTTCGGACAAAGCGAACTCATTTGACCGGATCAAAGTCCCCTAGGTTTCTTGGGGCAAGTACTCTGACATCCTCAGAGACTCCGGTTACTTCGAACATTTCTGGTATCCCTGCCTCTACAGAAGAAATTCTACAGCAACAAAAGGACATTACAACTGATCCTAGTGTGATGGTAAACACTTCTATTCTTGAACCGGCTCCATCTACAACTGATTCAGAAGGTGTTACTCCCCAAACGTCTGTTGCTGCAGAACTTATATCTTCTTCGACACCAGAAATATTTTACGGACCTGACGACCTACCTCTTCCTCCTGGATTGATTGCCATAGAAGAGATTGTGGAAGATCCTCCAACTAAAACTCCAACGCAATTTGGAGATGGGATCACCCTATATCCTTCTTCATCAAAAGTTATTCTGCCGCCATCGGAAGTTCCTGAAGAATCGCTAAGGAATCTTTTGGATAGGCTTAATATGTCAGAAAAACCATCGACATCTAGGACTGTGTCATCCAACACAACAGTGGCAGAAATTCTTGCTGCTACCTCGAAAATGTTCGCCAGAGTGCCATCTGTCCCAAATAGCTCTCAATCGATGGATGGAATCCATCCAAGGGCTATTTCAACAATATGGACTGTTCCTGTTTGTTCGTCTGGAATTGTATTTGGAATCTCTTACGTTGAGTCTCGATAAATTGATCCTTCACAGTGTCAATTTGGGCAAACCGGTCCTCAAAGGCAAATCATTCCTTTGAGTACTGGATTACCTTCGTATGGAGGGCTGTATACCCTTTCATTTCCTTCTTCGGAAGGACAACCATGCGAGAGTTCACAACAAAATTTAGGTTATGCTGGAATTACAACTAGCGGTTGGGTGCCAATCCTACCTCAATAACCAAGAGTTGTATACTCAATGCAACAAAGTTTGCCTATGACAAATATCCCCACTACGCCGGCTATTGTGGCAGTGTCACAAGTACAAGTGTTACCAGTTGTATGCCAACCTCAGGTTTCTCAGATTATAATGCAACAACCTCTTGTACCTACGACACAACTGCAATCACCAACTAGTGGAATGACGTAGGTTCAAACGGGGACCATCGCCCCCCATCTTGGTCAAACAGTCAGTATTGGACAATAACTCATGGCTTCACAACCATGGCTGGTGCAATACCAACAACCACAATTCCAACAAGCTTACCAAGGATATGAGCAACAAGTCTTTGCAAGTAATGGGCAGCCGTATAATCAAAACGGACAATATCAACCATATCATAATGGTTATACCCATCAACCTTACCAAAGTTACTAGCATCAAATGCATTATGCTGGTATGCAAAGACCAACCGCTCAGGCAATTCCATCTTATCCTCAGTATGCTCAGCCAAGCCTGAATCAACAGTTGCCTTTTGTGGCAACTTTAGAGTTACCAGATCTAAATCGACTAACAAACGATCCAATTGCCTACACCCCTTGGTGGCTGGTGATTCCGCATAAACATTCATTTGATATTCCTAAATTTAATGGAAATCAAGGTGAAGACCCGTCGAATCATGTGATGAACTTTCATCTGTGGTGTTCATCCAACACCCTCAATGATGATTCGATCAGATTTCGCCTCTTTCAGTGAACGTTAACTAGTTCGACAACAAAATGGTATATCGAATTGCCTAGAGCTTCGTTTGATAACTTCAGTACCCTAGCCACAACCTTTTTAACCCATTTTCAGTTACCCATAAGGTACGAAATAGGAACTGAGTTGCTTATCAATTTCAAACAAATGACGGCCACTCACATATCTGATCATATTCATGAGTGGCGACATCGTCGTAGAATGGTAAAAACATATGTCCCTGATCATTTATTGGTTGAATTGTTTATTAAGTCATTATTACCTTCTATTACAGAAGATGCGGCAAAGGGAGGAGTCATCATTGAAGAGCAAGTCATTGATCATGCACAATATCTAGACTTGATCTATACTCATTCTGGCACGCTCTACAATAAAATCCCTGATTCTCCTAGATCGGAATTTTTCGTTCCTCCCCCTCCTAAATCAAACAAAGACTCTCATGCTGACGATGACGTGATAGGTACGACAAGCACTAAAACCGTAAAGGCTACGTCGAAAAAGGCCCGCACGATTTCAAGTCAAAACGCAAATGAAGAACTTCTAGCCTCGGAAGTAAATGCCATGTCGACAGACAAAGGAAAAGAACCTAAGAAACCAGGAGGCAAGAAGAAAAAGAAAGGGAAGAAGAAGAACCAGGAGGAGTCGTCTCCTGAAAAATCTTCTGCAAACCCTTATGGGGATAAGAAACCAAGAAGTGCATGCCTAATATGTGATGAGGATCACTGGACTAGAGAGTGTCCATATAAAGCTGAACTTAGAAAATTCTTCAAGAGTTCAAAAACCTCGGCTGTATTGACTGATCCGTTTCCAAACCCAGGAACAAATCTGGTTGCTAGCGAAAATGCTTCCTTGTCCCAAGTGCTAATGTTGTCGGTTTCAAAGCAATTGAATGATGCTCTCATATCGACAAGGAACAAAGATTACGGGAATCCACAAATGTCGAACAACAAAGATAATGGTCAACCTAGTAGTTCGATAACAACTTCGACAGAAGTTGTGACACCCATCATTCCTAAATTAACAATAAAACTGCCAAAGGGAGTAGTACACAAATCGACGTTTAATCCTCGTGCCAGAGTAGCACAACACTATAATATAGTGGAGGATCTAGCTCAATCGCCTTCCGCGATGTCGACACTTGAGGTACTACAAAATTGCCCATCCCAAAAGCAGGCTTTATTATCAGCAATAGGTGGGATTGACCCAACAGATTCCAATCTTGTGTCCTTTAATCACAAAGGTTATGACCCTCAGCTACCAGCTCAACTAGCTTTCCTCATTAAAGTGAAAGCCCTCAACAAAACTGTTCATAGAACAATTATTGATGAGGGGGCATCCACATGTATTATGTCGATGAGTTGCTAGAAAAATTTAGGGTCTCCAACCTTTTCGCGATCATCAACGACATTAAAAGCATTTGATGGACGAACATACACCCCATATGGGATATTAAGTAACTTGCAAGTTGAACTGGGGGGCAAAACAGTAGAAATTGATGTTGAAGTTATCGATGGCAACCTCGATTACAACATCCTACTAGGAAGGCCCTGGATATATGCCATGGCTGCCGTTGTCTCGACCTACTTTAGGAATATTGCATTTCCTCACCAAGGATGAATTACAATAATCGACCAACAAACTTTTCTCCCCAACAGTTCACAAGTTACTGGAAGCATTCCGATGATCCACGGAAGCTCTAATTCGCTTCAAAATATCGGAGTAGGCCTACTAAAAGACCCCACATTAATGGGAACTTTTACCCTACCGCCTCCAACCAATTTGGCGGAAGTGGCTAAAGTGGGAACCTGTAATATGACATCTTCCATTCAAAAGATGTCAGAAAACGATATTAATATGGATCATCTGCAGGTATTGCCTCTAAGCCCACTGGAAATATTATAGCAATCAATGTTTTTGGTATGGGAGGCAAACCTAAATCAATACTCATTAAGCGTTTGGATAGATAGGTCTAAGGAATATCGCACCCCGTCAGATCCTTGGTCGCAAGTATATTCTACAGATGAAGGAATCGTTCAATCAATGATGATTGACGGGGCAGCATGGGAAGATTACCACCATCGTTCCCATCTTCTAAATTGGAAAGAAGATAATTCCAGCGACCTAGACCATCCCTTAGTTTTTGACTTTCTGTCGAATACTATAAAGATGGTGGATTCTGAGTGAAACCTATCCAATATTGAAGAGACTATCGCCATAAATATCTTGACCAAAACAGATGTTGTAGAGAATATTCATGTCAGCAAATCTTGTTCTTCTTCAGAACTGGAAGTATATAGCGCTCTCTTTCGTGAATTTAGAGATGTCTTTGCTTGGTCATATGATGAAATGCCAGGGATTGACTCGAGCATAGTTGAACATGAAATTAAGATGTATCCAGATGTCAAACAAGTACGACAACAACTACGACAGGTGCACCCCAAGAAAGCCATTGCCATCAAGGCGGAAGTTGAAAAACTCCTCCATGCTGGTTTTATTTACCCAGTTCTTCTGACCGATTGGGTATCGAATATTGTTCCTGTGATGAAGAAACAAGGAACGATTAGAGTGTGCATCGATTATAGGGATGTAAATCAAGATTGTCCGAAAGACAACTACCCTACGCCCTTTATTGACCAGATAATTGATGAATGCGCCGGATGTGAAATATTTTCGTTTATGGATGGATTTTCCGGGTATAATCAAATAAATATACGCCCACAGGACCAGTCAAAGACTGCATTTATTTGTCTGTGGGGCACATTCAAATATCGCAAGCTACCCTTTGGTTTAAAGAACACAGGGGCAACGTTTCAGAGAGCAATGAACTATGCTTTCCATGACATCAAGAACATTGTTCAACCATATCTTGACGATCTTCTGGCTCATTCATGAAAGCGGACAGATCATCCGCAACATTTGAGGGCAATTTTTCTACGATGCCGACACTACAAGATACAACTCAACTGACACAAATGTGTGTTTTATGTTAGTTCTAGTCGTTTACTTGGCTTTGTGGTCTCAAAGGACGGGATTCGTCTCGACCCATGTAAGGTTCAGGCAATCATTGATTTGCCTCCACCTTCAAATTTGCTTCAGATTCAGAAACTCCAAGGAAAAGTGAACTTTCTTAGGAGATTCATTCCAAATTACGCTGAACTTGCTAAAGGTTATACTCGTCTATTGAAAAAAGAAGTACCCTTCATTTGGGATTAGGGCGCGCAAGCCTCCTTTGATGCTTTAAAGCAATCTCTAATAAAAGTGTCATTAATGTATGCTCTTGATTATCAAAAAGACTTTAAGCTGTATCTGGCTACAGCGGATACAACCATAGGGATGGTTTTAGTTCAAGAGGATAATGGAATTGAACATCCTATATACTATTTAAGCTAAAACTTAAATGATAAGAAAATAAAATACTCCTACGTTGAAAAGCTAGCCCTAGCAGTTGTTCAAGCGATACAGAGATTTCGACACTATGTCCTCTTTAGAAAAATTACCATTTTATCAGATTGCAACCCCATGACTTATATATTGTCGCGACAGTTGCTGGGGGGCAAATATTCAAAATGGATAGCAATTTTAAAAGAGTTTGATCTGGAATTCAAAAAATCCAAATCAAAGAAAGCCCTGGTCTTCGCGGAGTTACCATGCGATTTCCCATCATCGTCCAATGATGCAATATCTGAAGAAGCAATCATGGATGAAAATTTGTTTCTAATATCTTTAAGCAATCCATGGTACGGAGATATAATCATCTATCTCCAAACCTAAACATATAGGTCTAATACCTCACGCTCCAAACAACGACGCATTCGATACTAATCGAAAGACTACGTGATCGTCGGTGATACCCTTTACCATCGTGGTATTGATACAGTTCTATGGAGGTGCCTCATGCATGAGGAGGCTGAAAAAGTCCTGAATGATTTTCATTCAGGCGCGTGTAGGGGGCATCAATCTAGTTATGCTACGACGCAAAATATTTTGCGAGCAGGATACTTCTGGCCAACAATGTTCAAAGATTGCATAACCACAGTAAGAAGTTGCCATGCTTGCCAAATCTTCGATAGCAAAACCAGAAGACCACCCGCACCGCTGCAACTGGTAGTTGTTGTTGGGCCATTCACCAAATGGGGCATAGATTTTATGACATGTAACCCCACCTCGGCCGGGGGGCATGGGTATATCATAGTCGCAGTAGACTATTTTACCAAATGGGCCGAGGCGATGCCTACATTAAACAATAGCGGCGAAATGGATGCCCATTTCTTTTTTAATCACGTAGTCTCCAGATTCGGCGTTCCACAGGCCATAGTCACAGATCATGGATCGCATTTTCGCTATCACCTGATGGTTGAATTGGCTGCCAAATTAGGACTGTCCCACAACAGCTCTACTCTGTACTATCCGCAAGCTAACAGACAAGTTGAGGTAATCAACAAGGTCCTGAAGTGCATGCTGCAAAGGATGATTGAAGTCCATAAACGGAGTTGGCATCTGATCTTGTACTCAGCCTTGTGGGCATACCGGACATCAGTGAGAAATGAAACTGGGTTTAAACCTTTTCAACTAGTGTACGGTCTGGAAGCAATCTTACCAGTTCAGTGTGAAATCTTGTCCCTCAAGCTCGCAGTCGACCTTCTCCCCGGAACCTTAGAAGAAGAGGCTCGTTTCTTGGAACTAATCCAATTGGATGAAACCCATCATGATGCAACTTCGGCTAACGAAGCCCATAAGAAATGAGTCAAAGCACAGTTCGACAAATATGTCAAACCTCGTGTCTTCTCAGAATGTGACCTGGTCTTACTTTATGACCAGGAATCCGATAAGTTGGGAGCAGGGAAGTTCAAATCTTTATGGATGGGTCCCTATATTGTTGAACGTGTATTAGCAAAAGGAGCCTACGAGTTGATGGACTATGATGGGATTCCACATGTGCAACCCCGCAACGGGTTGTACCTCAAGCGTTACTATGCTTAATTCCGCATAGTAATCCCTATGCTTTTGTTACATTTTTGTTTTTGTTAAGGGTAATTGTTTTGGTTCACTAATCCACTTTTTTCATTTGTTGCAGATGTCGAACTTACTGGAATCATTCGTTGGATATGCCGATGGAGTGAGTCGTAGTACGCAGAACTTATCTTCTGCGGTCTGGGCCATCTTCGATCCTAGCAGTGAGTTAGTGAGTTTTAGAGGGGTGTGTATTGGTCGGTCGACGAACAATATCGTTGAATACAACGCATTGATAGAACTCCTCTCTGATGCCATCACACATGGCATATGCCGACTTGTCTTCAGGCTAGACTCACAACTCGTCATTCTACAACTCACTGGTATTTATTTTGTACAAAATCCAGCCATCTATCACATGTTCCTAAGGGTCAGAATTCTGGAAAGACGGTTTGATTTCATTCAATATCAACATATTTCCAGAAATTTAAACACATTGATAGACTCATTGGCAAACTATGTCTTAGATAGACATTTGCGACATTTATAAAAAGAAGCATTTCATCAATATTTGCAACAGGATCACGTAGCTTAACCAAAATAAAACTCCAAAAATAAAAAATATATATGATGATTGTTTATGGTTTACACATAATGTTCCGTAATCAAGAAAAAATTGGTCAGATGACCTAAAACTCAAAATTCTAGGGGACACCCTAGTTTAATGATGTTGGTGATAACAAGTCACCGCCTATGCGATCATGCGTAAAAGCCTAGTCCATTGACTCGGCACGCCAGTAGTATGTCACTGCAACCGCAGAGGCAGCTCGTCAGTCCTCACATCTAGAATACCAAGGGTGAGACCCTCGACCTAATCTTGTAATGATGAAAGAGTCTCGGCCACATCAAGGTCGCGGAGGATAGCCCTCCCTACAGCCTCTCCTGCCGTAGTGGCAGCTGGTCCTCTCTGACGTACTGCTGGTCGAACTGGTCCGATATCTGCATGAGCACATGAGTTTTGATTAGCCTTGATCAAAGAAAACATAAGAACATTATAAAAACAATAAACATAGATATGTTCAAAGAATTTACCCATAGCGCCCCACTGCTCACCAACTGGTAGCACCAAATCCGAGTCACCTCGAAAGTCCATGCGAGCATATGGAAACTTGGCGTGCACCATCTCATGACGATCGAACCACTTGAAGAAGGTATCAGAGAAAGAAATCTGAGGCTGGCCAGCATGTCGAGACATAAGGTCAACCCATCTCTGCATCCGTGACTCAGTCGGTGGAGGCAAACCAAGTGAGATGTACTGCGGCTACATTAGTGGGATCTTCTCCAAAGTGAAAGCGGTCAAAATAGAACCATAGCTGAAATTCTTGGATCTCCCGCCTTTCACTTTCGTCAGTTGATCTTTCATCACAGAGAGTACTGCATCACACTAGTTGAACACCTTCGGTTCAAGGCATTCCAAAGCAAACTGCATGTAAGACCTATTAGTTATGTGAAGAGCCACACTACTAGCCATTCTAGCAAAAGTGAACAGAATGGTCCTCAAGGGCTAGTCAGTGACATCTTAGATATTGATATTTCCGTCCGTACTCGGCTGAGATCCTTCTCTGCAGTGCCGGCGAATATACTCCCTCACGGACTCACCCTCGCGAGCGGGACTCGATAATGAGAGAGGGACACCATGCCTCAATAAACCGGTTAAAAAATAGATGTCCACGATAGTCAAGGGGATAGATTTTCCCCTGATCTAGAACACCTGGTTGGTATGATCCCAGACGTTGAGGAAATATTGCAACAAGTTGATTTTTTGCCTCATGCTAGAGATGCGAAAAAACTTCAACAGGCCACAGTTCCATAGTGCAATTATTGTACCCGGATCATGTAAAGCAACCATGTCCTCTTCTTCATGCTCGCGTTCTCACCATGTAACAACCATTTTGCTCCGATGAATCTCTGAAAAACAAACAAGAGAAGAGTCAGGGTTTTGATTTGGCAAAAAATAGGCCAAAATCCATGAGAAAGCTATGCAAAAAGTTTCCTCCTTGCGCCCATCGCACCCCAACAGTGCACTAGGAGTGATACATACTGACTGGCCTGTGATAAGGCCAGTATCCATCACACCTTTCGATTAAGGAAGGGTGCGATGGAGCCAGGGCGAATTGTTCAAACCCCAGAAGCTCAGCAAAGCAAGGAAACATGCTCAGAATTCAAAAATAAAAGAATGCAACTGAAGAGCACAAGTTTAGCTCCTACCTGGTCCAGACGGTGTCAAGAATTGTCCATAGAATCTCTCGGAATCAGCTAGTGAAAATCAGAGGGGAAAAGCACCTCCAAAGCTCCAACAAACCAAGTTCAAATGAAATGGTAAAATGAGAGGTAAAAGTCACTTTTAAATTACCATTCACGTAATTCAAGTAAAGTATTAGTGTTCTTACCTCATTTATCAAGCATATTTTTTCATTTCTAATCAATTTGATGAAGCAATTGAACATGTAGTACAATCTTTGAAAGAACAAAATGCTAACGGTGAATCAAGGAATCAATGACCATTATCACGAGCAATTTTAATGCGAAATTCAAGCTCGTTAAAATAAAGATAAGCAATGAGCAAATTTTTCCCCCAGAGTTTAAGCTCATTAAAAAATGAACCGATCCCCGGCAAATAACCATTGTGAATGCATTATCATCAGCTTTTGAGCCTTGGTCGTGTTCTCATCATCACCTCCACTCTGTTTTAGCTGATCATTCGCCTCCATTTGATTGTTTACCCCTTTCAACGAACATCTACGAAGAGTGATTCTGTTAGCCATCCTTGTGACACTGCCGTGATTGGAAAAATTCCAAACCTTACCTGGAATCATCTGCTACTTGAAATCATCACTCGTTCCTCGGAAAACAAGTCTCCTTTAAGCTCTTTTCAACTAACTCGTAAAATATGAAAAGATTGCCGAGCGATTGGCCTCTTCAGCTTGTTAAAGTCATCGGAAGTGCTATCCCTCCTCTATATTTTAATCTTTTTGGACTTGAGGGATTATTACACAAAAAGATCGAGCGCTTGTCTTGTTCGGCTCATTAAAACTATAGAAAATTCATCCCTTTCGTATTATTTTATGCTTTTTCGGACTTAAGGGATTATATGACGAAAAAGAATCATTGGAGTTTCCTTTCCATCCCTTTCAGACTCTCTAAAATTGAAAAGGACCGAGTTATCTTTGTCGTTAAACTCGTTAAACCCTAATAGCGACAACCTTGTCCAAATGGACGAGAACGAGTTTCACTATCGCTAGGCTCGTTAAAGCATAGTGACAGGTTCACCCGAAGGGCGAATTATAGAACAAGAATATGTTATCCTCCTCAAGCTTAACCAAAATAAAGAGGTACTGGTCAGCAATGACTAGGGAAAATTGGGAAGAAAACTTGAAGAAACTTTATTGGTAGCAAGTCGCTCTTGAACATGACACTTTCTCTCCGCATCCGAGTTGGGTTGGGTTGTTCCGTTCACTGGTCATATCACCATTGGTCCATCACACCATCCATCTCTGGGGTTAACACTACCAATCCATCGTCAGTGTCGCTAATTTGTTCAAGAGAAGTCGCTTAGAGAATTCACCTATGTCTCATCTGCTGCAATACATTCACGCTCCATTCTTTCATGACTGCCACCCTGGACCCTGTACCATCAGATCGTTTTCACCTCCAAAATCATTTGCTCCGTTCCATGTCGTAGATGTGGGATTCATTAAGGCCCTCCTACGATGAGTGACTTCTTGTCGACATCAACTCATTATCCAAGAAGTTGACTTAGGAACAACCCCTTTCAGTACTTTGAAGCTTGCATGCCTCAATGGCAAGTTTCTCACTTTCGGCGACAGGTTTACATCAATAAGCTTCGATCGGAAGATTTTGCGTGGTGTTTGACGCCAAGTCCTTTTTTCACACCACATGAATTGTACTGTAGTACCTTGAGGATCATTGACATTATTGGTGACTCCTCTCGCGCCTGTTAACAGCTTACATCATTGGCTGGTAATCAGGGGATGTCTTTCCATGTTTGACTCCAGAACATTTTTAACATGGATCGACTTGTACTCTGAGTGAAGATGGAATGAGTTTTGAATACCCCGGATCTAGTTTCATCCATCCAGGCTGCGATATATTCAGGAATATAAAGACATCAAATGTACATCATTGTCGAACAGATGATCATCCAAATCGAAGGATGATGACTCCGTCCGAATCATCAGTCTGCTACACAGACGGTTGTCTGTCCTATGTACATGAAAGTGAATTTATAAAGCTGAGAATGGAAATGCCCGCCTCAGCTAGATCATGAAAAATATTATGAAGATAATGTATTGTATTGTATCTTATTACAGGTCACCTCCCAGCTCGAAAAAACTTCGGATCCTCATGGTAAAGCATTTCACCCGACATCAAAAGATTAACGACCTCA
>APFE030325748.1:0-13069 GCA_000404065.3 Pinus taeda
AGCTTTCGAATAAGTTGCAAAAAGCATAAAAATAGAAGAATAACGATGGTGACTATTTGTATTGTCCAACTATTCAGGATATCATGTATAAAAATATTCAACATTTTTAGAAACAGTGGCTTAGAGGTGAGTTTATAATTGTACATAATGTTTGGATTATACATAAAAACAAAGTTGGTTTCATTGATTTGCTTACGATCTACTTTGGATACGAAACCCTAGGTTTTGGAAGTATGCAAATAATTAATTTGGTTTACTTTTGATAGCCAATGAAATTTTATTTCTTTTTCCTCATAAAACCAAGGAAGAGATGGAAATAATCCTCATTAGAAAACAACTTCTTGTTGAAGGTTTATAATTGGTTGCAAAAGTTCAACAACTGGGTATACAAGTTTTTAGTTGCTATTAGGGAAACAATGTGATTATAGGTTTTAGTAGACATAGATCATTCTTGTTATTTGATTCACTTTGACAATGGCCTCCTCTGACCAATATATGAGATTGTGAATTTGTTGATATTTTTTAGATTACCAAGTAGAGATAGTTGTTTAGGAATTTTGTAAAACCTGAAGTATTGACAAATGGGTTTTTTCATTGTTAAGCATGTTTAAGTCAAATTGGGTTACAAAACTTAAGGAGAAAGAAAAAACAATTGTTAGTAGTTTTGAATTGATTTAGCCATTAAATGATTCCCAACCATGTTCTTTGTGCTACAAGTCTAATTCTCAAGACAAAATTAATAATTTTGTTCAATTACAAAGAGCATATAAGTAGAATAATATGAACCATGGAAACTATTTGTATTGTCCATTAACTATTCAGTATATCATGTGTGAAAATATTTAACATTTTAAAAAACAATGAAAATGAAAGGTGAACTTGTAAATATACAGAATGCTTGGATGATACATCCAAGACAAAGTTGGATTCATCAATGTGTTCAAGATCTACCTTGGAATAGAAACCACATGTTTTGGAAGTGTGCAAAAAAATAATTTGATCTACCTTTAAAGATAGTCTATGTATGGTAACCTTTTATGACCAATGATTTTTTTTTCTCCTCCTCATCATCATCATCATCATATATATATATATTAGAAACCAAGGAAGATATGATGATAATCCTCATCAAAAAATGACCTATGATAGTGGTGGCAATGGTGAATATGATAACGATGACAATGGCAATGAGGATGATGATTATATGATGATAACGATGACAACAATACAATGATAGGGACCCTATGCCATTAGGGATTCCCTATATGGGGAAAATATGATGGGGACGATATTTTGGGGTGAATCAAAATCCCATTTCCCTAATAAATCGATCTTGAGGCCTGTGGGTTATGGACCACAAAGCCTATCGGAAATGCTTCTCTTTTGGCATTTCCTGTTTATCAGTCATATATTACCTCAACCATTGTGACATCGCACGCATCCTTGAAAAGCTCTGCTAACTCAGCACTGTTGACACTCCAGGGTAGATTCCCCACAAATATTTTGATGACTGCAGAGGGAATGCAGTTCTTAATCTCTTCTTCTTCTTCTTCTCATTCAGAAGACTGTTGAGGTGTCATTTTTACACTTCTTGCTAGAAACAAATCGTTATTATTTTCTGTGGAGATGAAAACAGCGAAACTCCACAAAATACCGCCACAAGGGAACAGGATCGAGTCCCCGCACAATTAGGTTATGATATCATACATACAATGTCTGCAAGTGCCACCGCCTTCCTCTTGGTGGCAAGGTCGAGACGCCTCAAAGAGGCGCTCAAGCCGTCATTGCTGATAATGGACAACAAACTGAATACACACGATGATGCGGCCACCATGGAGAGGGACGAGGGAGGCTCGGGAAATATATGTTATCTCTTACAACCATCAACTCTAAACTTGCCTATGAAATGAAATGGAATAGGAGCTCAAGTCATGGCTACCAGGCATTAAAAGGAAGGCGAACGGATAAGGCGGGGAATCAGGGATGTTGCTTCATTCGGCTTAATCAATAATAATATCATTGGATCAATGAACTTGTATCACAAAATTAACTCATAAACCTGAACCTATAAATAATACACACAAACATAAATTCACATAAGACGCATTTCCATTATATACAAATTCGATTACAATTTAAGGCATCTCAGCCTTAATCACAAATTCTCCTGCAACTACATTGTATCCTCTTACTTGAACTCTATCTCCTCACACGCACAGGTTCTCTCTCTTCTCATGCACGAATGAATTCTTCCTTAATATCTCATTATACATACATGGTAGTTTTAACTGAATCTTTAATTGAAATTTGTTCACTAACTGAATTTTGTTCACGGTTGGCCTGGTTGTCCACGTGGTTGTCCACGTGTCTTCTTTCTCTAGTTTTTTTTCATTAAGGTGCTCAGATGATCCTGCATCAAAATATTACCTACATGTGGAAAGTTATTATTGATCACAAAAATGAATAAACTCATTAGACAATTTGAATTCACCTTCATTACCCATCCAAATATCCTTAATAATTCAAATTTTTATTGTAGTGTAGTTTAATATATTTATGTTAATTAATTCCATAAATTCAACTTAACAAGTTATATTTGTGTGTTAAGTTATATTTGTCTATATGCACAATACGTGACAATTTAGACACACATAAATTATTTTCATTTTGTCTCGGTCATAACTTCATATCATTTTTAACCATTTTCAACTAATAGATGAACTAACCATAGTAACTCTTATCTAACTAATTGAGCTTGTTATTTCCAACCAACAACCATATTAACTAACATACATTTTAATGACATTAATTGCATCAAGTAATGAGGATACCTATAGGATCCAAAATTTTGTCACCTTAAGAGTTGCGGAAGATGGATACTGCGCGCTCTGGCGACCCCGCGCCCTGCTGCGCCTGACCTCCCCCCTGCGCGCTCGCGCCTGGCAGCGTTGCTGCTAGGCTGCCTCCCCTCTGCTGATTGACTGGGCCTCCTTCCCCTCTCTTCCTTAGGGCCTCCTGCCCTTCCCTCCCTCTGATCCCTCGCGGGAGCGCCCTCTTCGCTGCTGCCCTAACCTACCATGGATCCTCCCTTCCAGGATCATGATGACCTTGAAAAGTCCTTTGCTTCGCTCATCCCTAAGAATGCCTCGGAGAAAATCCGCCCCACTGCCTCAAAATTTATCAAGAAACTTGACGAAATCCCGGAAGTCTCGCTCCCTCCAGCCCTTCCGAGGAGAGCTGTTGTTGCACTAGCAGAACGAGGCCTGGTAGGCCAGTTCACGGGACTATGGCCTTCTCCCCGTACAGTCCAGCGCTGGGTGGAAAGAAACTGGAACTCGATGGTCCAAGGAAAGATAGCAATAAGGTTTTGTGGAAGGGGGTTCTTCACCTTCCTATTCGAATCAGTGGAGGATCGCAATCTCATCTTTCGGAACGGGCCGTATTTTATGGATACCAGAGGTCTTTACCTTAACAGATGGACCCCCGACTTCGACCCTGAGATAGATGTTCCCAACGCTGTCCCGGTTTGGGTCCACCTTCCCCACCTGCCTCTACACTGCTGGGGAGACGAATCTATAAAAGCCATCGAGAACGCTGTTGGGAAATAAATTGACAGATCTGAGCCCAAGGAGAACATGCACGCATGCGCGCGGATCTGCGTAGAGGTTGACCTGGGGAAAGGGTTACCAGAAGCTATCAAACTCAAAGTCGACCAGTGGACGCATATTCAGCAAGTGGACTACGAGCAGCTTCCATTCAAGTGCAAGGTATGTCATGAATACGGGCATTTTTCTAATAGATACAGTAAATCTAAATCAATAGAATCAAATAACAATGCAGAAACACTAGAAGAAGCCTGGGAAATAGTCAAGAGGAAAAAAACTAACCCCCCTCCAGGAGCTCCCTCAAAGCCCCCCTCTGATCCTCCATTCCCCCCCTCCCAACCCCTTTGGAGTGACCCTTCTATCCTTCCTCTCAATCCTTCGAATCTCTGTCGGCAGAAGCCCCCTTCCCCCGAAAGGCCCATGGAAACCCCTCCTCCCCCCCCCTAAGCTCCCCCCCCCAACAGGGGGCAGAATCCTGACCAGTAACAAGTCGAAAGAGAACATCACCTCCACTGACCCTCCAAGAAAAGCGGGAATAAAGTCAAACAAAGAGATGAGGGATGAGACAGCTGCAAAAGAAATGGCTACAGGGACCCAACAGCCAATGGATTCATTTTTAGACAGGACCAAAGGAAGTGGAGAGAAGGTGAAGGAGAAATCAGGGGCCCACACTAAACAAGGTAAATGATGATTTTGGTCTCTTGGAATTGTAGGGGGATGGGCTCCTCCCTAAAAGCCAATGCAGTCCGTGACCTTTTGAAATCAGAACAACCGGACTTCCTCCTACTCCAGGAGACCAAAATTACTGAACAAGAATTCAAAGGCAACATAAAAAGAAGTAGAAGTTATGAAGGAATAGCAATAAGTGCAGTAGGAGCCTCAGGAGGAATAGGGACAATTTGGAACCAAAATAGATGGAAAATCAAAGACTTCAGGCAGAATAGATGGTGGATCAGATTAGACATGCAAAACACAACCCTGACAGAAGAATACTCTATTTACAATGTCTACGCCCCCCCTCACTTTAGAGAGAAAGCCTCATGCTGGGAGTCGATCTCCTCAGATCTTTTGACTGCCCAGGGAAGGAATATCTTCCTGGGAGGTGATTTGAACTTAATAAGGAACGCAGAAGAGAAGATGGGAGGGAACTTCTATGCAGATCCTTCAAGAGAAGCTTTGGAAGAAATCATCCAAGCCCACAGTCTAGTCGACATACCACCCCAAAACGGACGGTTTACATGGTCAAATAAGAGGACGGGAAAGAACAACATCAAAGAAAGGCTGGATCGTATCTTGGCACAAGAGAGAATAGTAGTCAGCTTCCAACTGATTCAAAGCACAATTATCCAAGGCTACATTTCAGATCACAAGCCAGTGGCGCTGCGCTTGGACAAAGGGAAATACACGGGGCCGATTCCCTTTAAGTATAACAAAGCGTGGGACAGCAACGAGGACTTCAGAGAGCTGATTAAGGATCAATGGGCCATGGACATATCAGGCTCCCCTCACTACATATGGGAAACTAAGCTCAAACATCTTCGGACAACCATCAAGCAATGGGCAAGGCAATTTGCAGCAGAGCAAGGAAGAAAGAAAACCGATCTTCAACTGAAGCTAGCTCAGTGGAACCAAGAAAAAGAATGCGTCCAAGATACTGAAGAAGACCAAAGGAAGGAAAATGATCTGTATAAGGAACTGTATAAACAGAATCGAATGGAAGAGGAAGAGCAAAGGCAGAAGTCTAGATGCCTATGGCTCAATTCAGGAGACAAAAATACCTCCTTTTTTCATAATAGCCTCAAGCTTAGGCGAGCAGGGAATAACATCGAAAGGATAAAGGTGGAGGAAAGGGTCCTAACCGAACAAGAGGAGATTAAGGACGCAGCTTCCAGGCATTTTCAAACCCTCCTAACTGCTGATCCGAACTATCTAGAAAACTCGGATTTCCTCAACATAATGGAGAACAAGATATCAGAAGCCCAAAATGCAGATTTGGACAAGGAGGTCACGACAGAGGAAATAGAATGGTCAATTTTCAGCATGCCATCAGATAAGGCGCCTGGCCCCGATGGTTTCACAGTGGCCTTTTACAAAACTCACTGGGAAATCATCAAGAAGGATTATATTAGAATGGCAAAAAATTTCTTCACTAAATGCAAAATGGGCAGCAACATTAAATCCTCCCATCTGGCTCTCATCCCTAAAGACCCTAACCCTCAAACTTTTGATAGATTCCGCCCTATATCCTTGTGCAATGTATCCTACAAAATCATCACCAAGATTTTGGCAAACAGGCTCAAACAAATACTCCCTTCCATCATCTCGGAGAATCAAGGAGGCTTTGTTCCTAGAAGACATATAACGGACAATGTTATTCTCATCTAGGAGGCTATTCACAGCAGTATATCTAGAAATGAAAGGGGCATGATCATCAAACTCGACATGGCGAACGCCTTTGACCGGGTTAACCACTTCTTTTTGCAGGCCATTCTAAAGAAGTTTGGTATCTCCGAGCACTTCACCAGCAGGGTCATGGAATGCATCTCTTCCAATTGGACAGCCCCCCTCATCAATGGTAGGCCCTGCTCCGCCTTCAAAAGTTCAAGAGGATTGAGGCAAGGATGCCCGCTCTCTCCTTTTCTCTACATTATCATGGCTGAAACGTTAAGCTTGCATCTGGAGAATAAGCAAAATTTAAAGGAAATAACAGGGATAGACATAGTCTGTGGAGCCAAAGGGATTAACCACTCCCTTTTCGCGGATGATACCCTTTTAATAGGGGGCGCTTCAAGTCTGATGGCCAGAAGATTCAAGGAAACTTTGGACCTCTTCCTCCAAGCTTCTGGAGGTAAACTTAGCAACAGCAAGTGCATGATATACACTTGGAATGTCCCTAGACACATAACACAGAGAATCTCTTTAATCATGGAGATCCCTGCCCAAGGGAACTGGTCTCACTTCAAGTATTTGGGGCTGCCTTTAGCCAAGGACTCTATCAAGTCTGAGATATGGGTAAAGCTAATTGAAAAACTGAGAGGGAAGCTCCAGAGCTGGGGAATGTATTGGCTTAACTTAGCAGGTAGAACAATTCTTATCAAGGCTGTCCTCTCAGCCCTTCCAATCTATCAATTCGCCACTACTCTTGCCCCAGCAAGCATCCATAAGCACATGGAGCTGATAATTCGAAGCTTCTTGTGGCAAGGAGGAAAGCAAGACACCAAAAAATTCAGCTTGGTTAAATGGAGCAAGGTCACTCTTCCCCTAGAAAAAGGAGGGCTTGGAATTAGAGTCCCAAGGCTTGCAAACATAGCTATGGGTTTCAAACTGATCTAGAGGATTCTTAGTGAGAAAGGAGCATGGTGGACAGAGATCATCAAGAAAAAATACCTGAATGGGGTAGACAACAATATCCTCTCTGAAACTATTATTGACAGACAATGCACTCCTGTATGGAAGCTTATCAAAAAATCTCTTCCACAATTCAAATCCCATATCTCAAGAGCCCCGGGCAATGGTAGAGGAATCAGCGTTTGGGATGACAAAATTATGGGCTCGGAGGCTAGAGGTTCTCTTCCTAATTTCAGGCCCCTGCAACAATGCATGATGGAGGCAAACCTCAAAACTCTCTATGACATCTCTCGGTGGGACCCGAACTGTTGGATTGGATGGAAATCTCTCGCCCTCCCCAATGAACTCATGAACATCTGGGCTGACCTCAAATCTTCTCTCGTTGGCTCAGCTCCCACTAATAGAATGTCAGTTGACAAGTTTGTCTGGGATCCCAGCGGAGGTTGTTACATGGTGAAAGAGGGATACAGAGCCCTTCAGAATGCCTCTCCAATAAATAACTGGTCTCTACACAAAGTAGTTTGGAGAACCGAAAGCCTGCCTAAGGTTAAACTGTTCAATTGGACCCTCCTTCATGGCAAAATCCTTACCGCGGAAAATCTCAAGAAGAAGGGCATCCAAGGTCCCTCAATCTGTTGTATGTGTAGGGAGGCGGAGGAAAGTTGCAGTCATCTCTTTATAGAGTGCCCCTTTGCAAGAACTTGCTGGAATCTCATCGCTATCCCTCTAAACACTGGCGATCTCCCCAACCAGATCACTATCCTTCAAAAGAGCTGGGGGAAATGTCTTCCTCAAACCAACAAAAGAAAGAACCTAGCCTCAAGAATGTGGAATAGTATTCCCCCAAATATTTGCTGGCAGATTTGGATTGCCAGAAATAAGTGCATTTTTAATAACAGGAAGCCTTGTATTTCTAGAACCATAGCCAAAACGCTATAGCTCATTTCTGAGACCATTTAAACCAATGGTATCATCCAGATGGACTCGGAACAGACTGATGCAAGGGTAAAAGAATGGATGAAAAAATTCAATTATGAAGCAAGAACTCAAAAAAAGTCAAATATAGGAAAAGGAAATCAGGATTGGAAGCTAAGAGGAACCAAGGAAGAAGTCAAAAACTGGATTCAAAAACAAAGAAGACTAACCCTTCATTTTGATGGAGCATCAAAAAATAACCCGGGCCAAGCAGGGGCTGGTGGAATCATCAAAGACTCCCAAGGGAAAATCATAGTCAAATATGAATGGGGTCTTGGACCCATGACCAACAACAAAGCTGAGGCCTACAGCCTCCTTTTGGGAACCTCCATCGCCCGAAAATTAGGCCTCCAAAACCTTCTCATCTTGGGGGACTCTGCAATTATCATAGCGTCCATGTTCTCTGGGAAAGAATTCATGCAAACGGCCCTAAACAGAATCAAGGGCAGGATAATGGAGAACATCAGGAGCATCAGCGAAGTCACCTTTAAGCACGTTCTCAGAGGAAATAACACAGAGGCGGATGAACAAGCTAACAACGCCACAGGAAGGCAGACAGGCCAGGTCAAAGAAAATGATCAAGTTTATGAAAAAGTCATTCCATAGGCAGGCTCCTCCTCCCAGGCACATAAGTCACCTCAGGCATCTCTCTCAGCGGATTCGGTCCTTCTCCAAATCTCCCTACTCTCCTCCTTATCGCCTCGAGATCCCAAACTGGCAGCTAATGAACACTCTCCTCCCTCAGGACCTGGAATCGATCACCATGTTTTGTCTCAGCATGAACCATCCTCAGAACAGCGCAGCCAGAATCAGGACGCACGAACGAGCCCATCACCTCCGCAGGCTTATAGACAGCAGCGCCATCATTCAGGAGGATCTCTCCCCTCCCAAGATCATATTTTCTTAGAGATGGGTCAAGCATAGGGATAGCTCCACTGCCGCTATTTATTGCAGCTCGGTCGTTAGTCTCCCCACAGTTCAGAACAACGTAAGGCTCCTCCTTAGCGACTCCACCAAGCGAAGACTTCTCTAGGAAGCGGCCTCTCAAGTTTCAGCTCTCCACTCCCCGCCTCTGGTAAAAGCTAGTGTCAGTTTCCTGGTTTTAATTTCTTCTGATCTCTTGTGTGTTTTTCGCTGCAGAGACCCCGGCTCCTCTTTGCAAGTTTTTCTCCTCACCCTCCAGCGCTCCTCTTTACCTTCTCACCATTTCTCTTTCCCCTGTTCGAGCGTCCCTCTTCCCGTCCATCCCTTTCTCCCCGATCACCACCATTCTCCCCTCTGCTCAGCCATCTGCAGTCCTTCTCTCATCATGGCTGATCAACCTGATCAGCAAAATCCCCAGGAACCTGCTATCAATATCGACAGGCTCTACAGCAAAGACTGTACTATGTGCAAAACCCATACTTTTATGATCAATAGAATCATGAAGCAGCTCAGTGATCTGAAGGATGATTATGAAGCAGATACCAGATCAAAGCGGAAGAAACTCGAGAAGCAGAAGGCCGAAATCGAGAATCTGAAGGGAAGGTGCAGCCATCTGGAGGAAGCCATAGAGCAGATCAGAGTCTTGACTCAGAGCTACCAAGCCGAGGCCTCCACAAAAGCTAGTGGCGCCAGGAGAGACCCCCTCCCTGATGACTCGGTCACTCAGAAACTCCCCTAATTACTTATGGTCTGTAAATTCTGTCGGTTATGTGGTGTGTTCGTCAGGCAATATAGCCATTTTCATTTTAATTTCAGTCACAGAGGCAGAAAAGAGGAGAATGGGTCTGCGTACCCGGTTTTGATCCTCTTTGCCCAAACCCCCGATATCTATGTACTAGAACTATGGTTTTGAATTTTATAATGCAAAAGTAACCGACTCTGTTAAAAAAAAAATGAGTATACCTATAAGAATATTCAAAACACCAATTTAGATTATAAGTTCTAAACATGGTAATTAAATGACTATTACAACCAAATAACAATGAGTCATTTCAAAATGGGACATAATAATTTTCCTTATTTAAAAATGAATTACATACCCTGTAAATTATCTAGAAGTCTTCACTTATGTTATCATCTGCATCTATGTCTTCCAATGCTTCCTTGTCAATGTTCATATGTTCTTGCAGGCAATTAATATTGCTATTCCTAAACCATTCTGCTTAAGTCATATTGTGATCATCCTCATCTTCACCTTCGTCATATTCTGTATCAATAGGAGTTGTTTCTAGATCAAAATATCAATGTTACCAGATCTATTAATTTGATCTTCATTTTGTAGATAATCATTATTATGCATAGGATCATCACCCTCATTATTGTTTCCATCCCCAAAGAAACTTGTGAGCATTTCATTCAATCCTTCTTCATGCATTACATTTCCATCAACATCTCTACTCTGAGTAGTGGATGGCATGTCATCAATGTATGCTAATTTCATCAATTCCTCAATTTTTTCACGTGGTAGTTCTCTCTTCAATGCTTCTCTTCTTCTCCTAGTATGGTTGAAAGGATGAATTGGATCATCTCGTTGAATTCTTAGTGGTCTAGCTAGATCTTGATCATTAGTAGGTGTATCATCATCATCGTTTACCTATAATTAAATGCAACCATTATTTAATGTTAGATAGCAATTACTGTATAAAAAATGGATCCATTTCAAAGATATATGCAATAAATTACTCAACAAAACAATATTATACATATATACAATAAATTAAAAATATTATTTTTGAACACATTATTTTAAAAACAAGCCACATCAATTTCATATTCTTAGATTTTCTACCTTAAGAACATCCAAAAACAATAATTGTTTCAAAGTATTCAACCATGCATGTAGTATCATCATGACCAACATCTTGTTCATTGTGTTGATTTTCTATTGCATTTACAAACTCCATTGTCATATCCTCTTCCACCCATTTCTTTTTGCGTGATTTAATTGTACGGCGTAGGTCACATCCATATGAAGGTATTTGTATTGGTCTATCAAAATGATTAAACTCCTTATTTGTTGCAATTCCATTTCCAACCTAAAATAATTGATACATACATTATTGTTTCTAAGGTTAGAGATTAGACTATATAATGTACTTATATTGTTCATTAATCTATAGCTGAACTTATTTATAACACCCACAAAGTATAACAATTGTATCAAAGTATCCATTCCATGTATTATCATCATGACTAACCTCTTGTTCATTACCGCCAATTTCTATTGTATTTGCAGGCTCAATTGCCGTATCTTCTTCCACCCACTTTCTCATGTGATGTGCTTTAACAGAATGGGGTCCACCCATGTGTACATATTTTGGTTTTTTTATAGTAAAAGGGTTCAACTTTGTATATGTTGCAAATACATTCTCCACCTAAAATAATGAATGACATGCATTATATTTTTTCAAGTTTGAATAATAAACTATATAAATTACTAGGTTTAGGAAAACAAGGATTGGAAACTAAATTTCATTTTATTATATTTCATAAATTAATGTAATATTTAAGTACCTAATGCCCTAAATCATGTTGTGTGTATTCATTGGAAATAAATTCATTTGTTTCCATGGCCTCTCCTAGCACCTGCAATACACAACAACGATGACAATTTTTATTAAAGTCAGCTATGGAATTGTTATAGTCTTATTTCTTATTCCATTATTTTAACCATTCTAATTTTCATGTTAGCTATTTGCATTTTTAGTTATGAAATTCTCCACCATTGTTGTGACACTCTTATGATAATGATTGAACCCGAGTTTAAGTCTTAACTTTTCATGCAGATCTACACTTCTAATTATCAGGGTCATATGTACTGAATTTTGGATACTATTTTTAACGTGGATATCAAGTTGCTTATCTAGTTTGAATGTACATTAGGAACATAGCAGTACTTGATCATCATGAAATTGTTTGAATGCTTGGAGATTTCGATATTTACCGAACATTAGATGTTGAACATATTATACTACCATGTCATACATGTGAAGCATATTTAATATATGTTAGATGATCTAAATTACACCTTTGCATTAATATTAATACACAAATGATATTTTTTTCTTATTGGAAAAAAAACACTATGGCATTTCCAACCTAAGTCAATAATGACTAAAATAATTATTGCATAAATCAATAAATCCTAAAATGATGCCTAAGTGATCTATTCCTCCCAAAGAGATAGAAGTGAAGTATAAATGGTACAACTATGGGCATTACAATGTAAACAACACACGCTCAAACCTTTACAAGGGTAGAGCTTCTATGCACACTGTACATGAGGGAAGGTGTTTGATATATTATAGTTGATTTCCCTTCATCATAAAAGTGGATTAGATTATGAGTGAATTGGAAAAGCAACCCTTATTTGTTCCTTTCACTTTTTGGGAAATCTTAAGTTAAACTAGTGGTAGTACATGGTCTCAAAGATGTTTGCTAGGGTTTTTCAACAAGGTCACTAGATCCCAATGCAACATAGATACTTCAGATTTGTTGAAAAGAAAAACCCCCACATAGCACCGGAAAGATCATTAATGACTACCTAGAGAACTTAGACTAAATTAATCATGGAAGTAAAAACTACAACCAAATTAATCATGAAAGTAAAAACTACAATTGAAAAAAAAGCATACACTTGGTAATATACTAGAATTCATCCTCACCCAATCCAAAGTTGATGAATAATATGTTAAATCTTTAATGAAACTCATGAAAAATAATAAGCATGTTATCAATATAAGAGTGCATGAACTTACTTAATGTATATTTGTAAATTGGAGATGATGAATATCCAAAGTTGATGAATAATATGTTAAATCTTTTATGAAACTCATGAAAGATGATAAGCATGTTTATCCATATAGGAGTGCATGAAATTTCTTAATGTGTAGTTTTTAATTGGAGATGATGAATATGTATATATATTTATTTATGTATTTACTAGAGATTATTGTAATTTCAAGAAATAAATATACATGGCCAATAAATAGGTTTCTGCAGTTGACTGTGTATTTTACATGTACTTGATGATCATTTGATGTATATGGACCCAGTTTGAAAATTTATGAAAAGTGGTCCTTGAAAAGAAGTAGGGGGTTGTAGCTCCCTTCTAGGAGAGACTGGAAAACGAGAGAGAGTTGTAGCTCTCTGCAGGT
>APFE030325759.1:855-24627 GCA_000404065.3 Pinus taeda
AATTCCATCTAAATCATGGAGATCAAAGAAAAATATCTCTCATGTCTGACTAACATCTTCTGGAGGACCATAAGGTTCTTATTTGTATGAACCCTATTCTGTTGAAATTTTACCAGACATGTGTTGATCGGAAGTTTTTCTGAGCATCGATAAGTTTATTTACTACTAGTCTTATCAAAAGTGATCATATTAGGTTATACAATTTCCATGGAAGAATTCATTCAATTCATTAGTTAGATTCCGTTACTTGAACCAATTCTATCAATGACATACATCTATTTCATGGATCTAGAAAGAAAGATTCTTTGATCTCTATGAGATCAAAATGAGATCAAATATCGACCTATTTTTTAAAAAAGTTAAAATGAGGAGATCATGGAAGTAAATGACCTTGCATTTATTGTTGTTCTATTGTTCCTTGCAGTTCCTACTACTTTTCTACTTATCCCTTATGTCAAAACGGCCAGTGCAAGAATTGATTTTGATGAAATCCATTGAATTGCTGATCACTAGATAGATCTTTATGATCTAGATCATAAGTATTAAAAATGGTTATGAGGTTCTTTTAATTACAACATACAGGTAGGATTGCTTTTAATTTTTTTTTTTGAAAAGTAAACAAAGTAGTACGAAAGAATATCTAACCTTTTCTTTTGTCTACTCTTCTTTTACACCCCATATATGGATAAATATACTTAATGTTACTTATCCATATATGGTAATTTAGGATGAAGGACCTCGTACCATAAATAGCAGAGCTGATCACATTCACCTTCTTCCTGCTCCTGGAAAGTAGACCCAATGCAGACAGCTTAATTTTGAACGTATCTTGCCGATTATTTAGGATCAAAGTTACATATTTTCGGTACGAACATCTATATCTATTTCTTTATCCTCTTTAGAGAGAGAATTTCTAATTTAAATTGGTAAGAGTTGCTATCGATATTAAATTTAAATTTCTTGAAAATCTCATAACTTCAGTAATAAATTAAATTTTATAAAAACATAATTTTTAAGCTATATTAAATCTAAATTAATTGTGCTGAGAGGCGCTCTAGAACTCAGTATGGGAGAGATGTTGCCACATAAAATTACATTTTAAAAAGTAAAATAATTATTTAAATTAACAAATTGAAAATAGTAATAACAAAATAAATTAATGTCAACCATAATTACAATATTTCAATTTACACCTTAATCTTATATAACTTTATATAGAGATACAAAGCAAGAGAATAAAAAAGAAAGAGCAATCTCTTATTACGAGGAAGAAATATAATGAGTACAAAAATATAATTTACTTTTTACTGCAAGGAGGACATGTAATTTTTTTTCAGATGACAAGAAATAGTATTATTGATATTATATTATGTGTAATTCATTCTATGTTCCATTTACTTGTGATATTTAAAACAAAATATATTTATAACAAAAAATATTTTACTAACAACCATAAGTAAAATATTTCAATGTCCATATTAAATAACATAATTTTATAGATACTTTATATAGAGAAAAATAAAAGTAATTTAAATTGGAAATTATCTTATATTTTCACTTTAGTGAGAAAGATTGAGAGAATTCTTATTCTATTAATAGTTGCTTTCTAATTCAATGTATGAGGATATTTGTAATTTTTTCAATGTTTAATATGGTTTTGATATGTAATATTTTAGAAAATATTAATAATAAAAATAATTAAATGTATACATATAGGAAAAATATATGAGGAGGCATATTTTAACATTTTAGTGTAGAGAACTTGAATTATAAACAAAATATTTCAATGTCAACTACATATATATTATATGAGCCTAGATCCATTTGAACTCCAGATCTACCAACTGCCTAGAGGGATCAAATCTCTTTTCACTCTAAAAGATGTTTCCATCTCAAGAGATTTCATTCCTCTCAATGCTTGGTATATTCAAGGTTAAGATGGATTTAGGTTGTAGGTTATAAAAAATTGCGACTTAAGTTTTTTAATTTTAACAATAGATTGAATTTTATAAACCAATATTGAATTAGTTAAATTGTATTTTTGAATAATTTATTATTAGTAATATTTTATATTAAAAAATTGAACGAGTTACACATTTTTGTCTTATTAAAGAACTAAATAATTTTTTTTACCTTTAATTTTTATTTTATTTTTATTTATTTATTTTTCCTTATGGGTATTGAAATATTTTACTAATTAAGTTAGATTGAATATTAATGAACTATTTAAGCAATAGAAAAATATTATCATAATTTTACAATCATATTTTCAACCATACTAAACTTTGTAATTTATATATATATATATATATATATATATATATATATCTATATATATATATATATAATATATATATTAATATATATATATTATAAATTAAGCCATTTTGCATGCAATTTCGTCTATAAAAGTTTGATATAAGTTTACCAATACATAATCTATAATAAATGTTATTTCATCAAAACAAACATCATGATAATAACCATCTAACAAACATAAACATCATCTAAGATACACATTCGCATTCGCTACCATAACATCATCTAAACTAGTCAAATAACTACATCAAGACAAATAAGTGCAATCAAATATTTGATGCAACAGACATAGTAGTGCCAACCTGGTCTATTGTAGAAGATGATGGATGGTTAACTACTACCTAATCAACATCTGTCGAACTCAACAGAGATGGAGGAGGAGGTGGTTGGTCTATAATAGAAGACAATGAATGGTCAAATACTACCTCAGTGCAGTCTATCGAACTCAGGGGTGGAGGAGGAGGTGGTTGGTCTGCTATTTTAGGAGAAACATAAGGCACATTGTCTAGCTCTGGCATCTCATCATCAGATGATAAACAAGGAGGTGTACTACCAGAAGGATCCACAACACCTTGATGACCATGATTTGATGGGGTGGTACTAACAGAAGCATCATGATCACCACCCTCATCATCATGATCATGATCATCACACTCATCTGATGTATTTTCAACTGCATGATTCTCTGCACCCATCATCATTGCCAATACCCTACTAGCTATGATGATATGTTTCATAAGAGACATCATCTCATGTTGACAATCCTTGTAGAGATCAACAAACATCGAATCCACATTGATATATTGAGGCCTCATAGGGTGGACTCCCTCCTGAACCAAAACTCTGGCCACTCTATCAAAATAGTCCATTCAAAATTGCAGACCAACCCTACAACCTCTGATGCCCATGCCCCTTTGGGGATATGCCTCACTCTCTTGGGCCTCGCAAATCTCCTCATCTCCTCCATCTGACAGTGAGGGGAGGAGGCATGTCCCCATCAAATGAATTGATGCCTACAAAATATATAGTACACAAAAATAAATAGACAATTTAATTAATAAAATAATAAAACAAGTTAAAGAATGTACTAGAATAAATTGTATTCTAACTCATTAAAACAATAAAATGAAACTAGATTAATTTAAAGAAAACACTAATATTTCCTCTATCATCTTGAGGCTCATCCGTTGTGAAGAGGATGTTGGGGCATTGTCTCTAGTCAATCCCCACATATGGAAACGCCAATGTGACAAACACAGGGTCATCCTCACTGGCTAGTATCACCAATGCCTTGGCATAAATCATGGCCATATAATTTGACAACCTCCTCTTGGGCATCATCTACCCCCACATGAGCATCTGGGCCTCAATGATTGGCCTAGGAGGGTGACGGTCAAATGTAGGCCTCATATTTGGAACCCTCTAAAAAAATAAACTAAAAACATGGAAGCAAAAGGAAGGTCACCCTCCCACATCTCAACACACGACATCTATCTAAATCCATGCAAATCTTCCTCAAAAAATGGTAAATCATCTAATACAACATGACACCTAAATCAAAGAATAAACATAATATAAAAGAGGGAAACTAATGTGTTTCCAATCACTACTAGAGTGTGCAATAGT
The DNA here is from genome assembly GCA_000404065.3 of Pinus taeda. Taxonomy (NCBI): domain Eukaryota; kingdom Viridiplantae; phylum Streptophyta; class Pinopsida; order Pinales; family Pinaceae; genus Pinus; species Pinus taeda. Next base: position 4,801 of record APFE030325759.1, read on the forward strand.
GGTGACTAATAATGAGATGCACCCAACCTCCTATGCAGTAAAAGATGAAATCCGTTGTTGTCCAACACGAACTTGAAAATCCGTTGAATGGAATGCATGAGACACGACATATCTATGAGTGTAGGAAAGCTGAGACTTATCTGCAACCCCATGGGGGACATTAGGGAATTGAGGAAAATCCTCCCTTCTCTTAAATAGTGTCGAAAAATGTAGCAAGAAAACATCAGTTTGATTTTTCCTTGATTAATTGAGAAAATTTGAATTTCCACATCAACAGACAACTTGGATGCAATTAATTTGTGTGACATGGCTTGTGTCACCTAGTTTACTCAGTAAATTTGAGTTGGAGGAGTTAGAGTTTAGTTAATCATGTGCGATTTCTAATTTGTAGCAATCAAGGTCAATTATCTCAGGTTGTTTTTAGTTAAATTAGTTCTAACCATTAGAGGAACTAGTGGAAGGTCAGTTGTGCAGTGGGACTTCATTCAAACTCAATAATAATTTAGTTAATTGATAAATCTACCTAAAATATCTAGTGCAGAAAGATAATTTGAGTTCTTCAGGCTTGGTGGAGATTCCACAACAGTGTAACATCAATTGTAGACTAGTCTTGAGCGTACATGTGTTGTATGTAGTTAGATGATCTACCTAAGGAATTGCACAATCCATTTTGGAGAAATTCCTAAATAATAGGGGCCTAATTTCTCAAGTAACAACGCAAGGAAATATGAGTTCAAGCAGAGTTAGAAATTGACTAAGTCTGGGTCAAAGCTTCTAAGTGAGCAAAGAAATAGGTTATGAATTTGGAGGTTGTCCTTAGTTGAGCAAAGCAATTATAACACATCTCTATTCATCAAATTTATGAAAGTAGACATTGGGGTTTTTAGCAGATTGCTTTCCCCAAGAAAAATATTGTGTGCATGTGTGTTATTTCTTATTCCATGTTTGTGATTGATGTTTTAAATTGTGAATTAAATTTTATAGAGTGGTAGAGTAGGTTTTTGTCTTGTGATTTTGAATAAAACTTCATGAGAAATTTAAAATATACATCATAATTTCTACAGATAGGCTAGTGATAAAGTATATGTCCTCCATAGTGGGCCTATACCATGCCCCAGGACTGACATGGAAAGTATGGTCTTGGGCATTCCATCGGTGGATCAAATGTGTTAATAAGACATAGTGCGCCTTCACGAATGTAGCCTCCTCATGGTACTTGAGGAGGACTAGATCCCTCAAGAGAGCTCGAGTCGCTGCAGAAATAGGGTGAGGGTATAAATCCCTCTCCCTCTCACTGGCCTCCCATGGTTGGACAATATTGTATGGGTCTGCCTATTGATCCTGCTCCCTCTGCCTTTGCTACATGATTGACATGTAAAATACATCGGCCTCATACATAAAAATACATTTTTTTATTAAATGAAACGTGTATTTATAAATATGGAAACATAACTTTCAATTAAAAAAAAACTCATTGGTGTGCTCAAAACACATTCATGCACTGACTCCAGTGTGCTTACAACTATAACTACACCGATATAGGTGCACACATAAGTATGATGCTCCGTTGTTGGTTAAAAAATTTGAATTTTGATAGTAGTGCAACACACTTGGGCACTAGTGCGCATGTATAACCTTTGCACACTGGTTCAAATTTCAAGTTATCGAACGCACCAATCTATAGATATATTTTCTGTATTCAAGCTTATGTGATCCATAATGAATTAAGCAAAGTCTTTTGGTAGAAATCACATAAGAGAAATTTTTGGCTGATGTGTTTCAAACCAAGAAGTGTGGTTCATCATTAGGACCAGATGAAGAGGCAGACCATGGCAAAGGCTTAAATACAGAGCAATGTAGAGACATAATTTCCAAGTAACGGCTATATTTGAACAATAATATTTAAATTATGATATTGATTTATTAATATATTAAAAACAAATATTATTAAGTAACGACTATATAAATGACTAGTTTTTTGAAAAATAATATTTTAAAATGATATTTATTTGATTAATTTTTAAAATATCAATAGGTAACGGCTATATTTAACGACTAGCTTTTGAAATTCATATTTAAATTAATTTATTAAAAATAAACATTACTAGTTTTCAAAAAATAATATTTAAATAATGATATTAGTTTATTTAAATTTATTATAAGTAATGCATATTATTAAACGACTAGTTTTTGAAAAATAATATTTAAATTAATTTAATTAAAACCAATATTACTAGCTTTTTGAAAAAATAATATTTAAATTATTGATATTAGTTTATTAATTTATTAGGAAAACAATATTAATAAGTCACCGCAATATAAACATCCAGTTTTTGAGAAATAATATTTAATTAATTTAATAAAAGAAAAATAACATATAATAAATAAATAAATAATAAATAAATAAAATAAAAGTCAAATCTAAAGAAGAGGGAAGTCAAAAGTTATATAATGGAGTAAGACCCTAATCGAGACAAGATCATTTAATAAATAATATAATTAATGGATAAATACTAAATTAAAAATAATTAATCGAAAATTAAATAAAATAAACAATATATACACAAGTAAACATATAATATATATATATTATATCTATATTTATATAATATATATTATATATATATATTATATATATATATATATAATATAGAAAGTAATCATAAATAAAGTAGGGTCAACAATAGAATATGGGGCTGAGGCCCATTTAGCAAATAACAAAAATACTGAAAGGAGTTAAAAATGAATAGGATGATAAAATACATGAAAAACACGAAGGATCAAGAAAATAAACTCTAATGAAGAATAAATCAACAACAAATATTATAAAAAGGATGCCAATATCTACATAGGTAAACAAACAAACAAAATAAATCCCCAAAAAAACCTAAAAACTAGGAGGACAAGGGAGGGACCCAAATTCTACTAATATTTCAACCATCATCTAATAGATATATTTTTAAATATTAATTTGCGGCACATTTAGTAAATATAAACGCATTGGGTGTGACACACCGATGTACAATTTATCTCTTCCTGGTGCATTTTCATTTACAAGACTCAACACAACAACCTCGGTGCATTATGTTGATGCACCAAAATGCGATCCACCCTGTAAATTTATAGGGCACACCACTATCGGTGCGAGCCAAACATATATAGCGCACCGTGGGGTGAAATTTGTTTTTTTTTTTTTAAAAGGCAAAAAATTTAACCTAATTTGAAATTCTATTCCTCTAAAAAAATAAATTAGAAAGAAGCATAGACATTACATGGACATTTGATCGTTGGGGAGGCATTGTGGAAACGTAATGGAGAAAATTTTTTTTTGGCATGGTTTGAAAAAATTGGAAACTTAGACAGTAAGAACGGTACAGAAGTATGGTGAGCAAGAGAAGCACCGACATTAGGGCGTTTGCATGAGGCAAGAGTGGAAATGGTGCTTTAGATGATAAAAATGAAATTTACGGATACAAGTTTTTTTTTTTTTTTTTTCCTTTAATTTAACCATCCTCGGTGCGTTTCACTAACCTCACCAGTGCGGAATAGATCCAAGATGCACCACATTTTTTTAAATTAAAATAATATCGCAGTGCTTTCCTTGAAATGCGTCAGGGTGTTTCTATACAAGTATCACACCTGTGATTTGTTTTACTATAGCACAACTCTATTTTTAGAAATTAAAAACCACCTAGAGTTTCTCTTTATAAGAAGCCTTGGGGCATTTCAATATTTACCGCACCAGAGCATCATTGGAAAATAACACCACATTTTTTTGAAATTTAAAACTACGATGGTGCACCTTAGTGCTATCCACCAGGTCGTTTTACTATATGAAGGGCACCGGTGCTACTGATTATTCAAGCATCGGTGAGTTGTGTTATTTAGTGCACAATGTTTTTTTATTATTTTATAGCAATAAAATTTCCATGGTGCATCATGTTATATGCAGCACCAGTGCTTGGATGGATAGTAAAGTACTAGTGCATTTCTAGATTTTAGACACACTATCCATAAAAATCTGCTAAAACATTTGCTCACCCACCTCCACAAGTGACCTCTGCTACAAACAGATTTTTGGGCTATTTTTATAGGGGTTCCGCAAAAAACTCTGCTAGAAGGTTTTTTCTTTATAGTGATAGAACTGTAAATTAGTGGTTATGCTAATGGGAGGCAAATGAAAGAGACCAAATCAACTGAAAACATACAAACAAACACCTCATACATTTCAAGATTTCTATATCATTAATCTTCTTCTTCATCCAACTCAACATCTATATCATCCGATTCCAAATTGAGGTTGAAATGAATATTGGCCATACTAGCATCATCATTAATGTCATCATTTACAATCTTATCATTGTCTATATCATCATGAGGAACATTGTGCCATACATTTGGTTTGACTCTTCAAGTTATTCATTTGACACATAGTCAATATAATCTTCAACGAGAACATTGTTTCAAAAATCTCCTTGAACTTCTTTGACATGATCTTCATATGAAACTTGAAATAATTGCTCCTCTACATCATCTCCTTCTTCAATATCATCTTCTTCTGCTACATTATACTTTACCATCCTTCCTCTTAGATAATAGCTAACAACAGAAGACCAACACCCTCTACCTAGAACCTATCAAAAAATACTTGTCCACAATGGCTTGGAAGAACATAGGGCTTTGATCCTGGCCCTTGCATTAACCATGGTAAATATATTAGCATGTTGATAAATAGTTCTATTAGGATCATGTTAATTCATTCATATCTTGTACCATTTAACGTTAAAGAGAACTAATTTGAAGGTTTTAAAGTCATAGTACTCAAATATATATTTCAAATGTAACATCCCCTAGTTGATTTTCCATGTAAATAAAATAAGACCAAGGTCATGGGACACGTATTCCAAGTTGAATGGTGGGAAAACATTGATAATGGAAATCACTTGCATTTAATAATGGCTATGGAAATTGGAAAAGGAAAAGAGACAATAAATGGCATTTAATTATGAAAATAAAGGAAAGTGGGAGAAAAAGAAGGTGAAGAGACACAAATTTTCATGCAAGGGAAATTAGAGGAAAAATGAAGGAAAATGAAGAAAAAAGAGACATTAATGATAAAAAGGAATCATAGAAACAGTTGATGGTTTTTGTGAATTCTAGATTTTTTAGCTTAACATTTGTCTCTCTTACACTGTTGCAAACTTAGAGTATTATTGGAGCACTCTAGCATTCACTTGGATTTGGAGAAAGCAAGCACAAGAAAGTAAGGAAGTGTAAGGAGACAGTTGGATCAACAACTGCAATAGACTTACTTTGCAGGTAATAGATTGCATGTGTGATCTCCTTCCTATTTTTTTGGATGCATGGCATATACATGTGGTTCCTTGGTTATGTGTTTTCATTGGCATGGATATTTTCATGGATTGACATTGGTTCAACTTTTCCTTTCCATTTCTTGGATAGCCATAGTGTAGTGGGTTCCACATTTGGATTTTTTTGATTGGTTCTTAGGTTTCCTATGGCTGTGGGTTGGGACAAATCGTCTAGAGCCCTAAAATGTGTTGGGTTCCTTGGAGGTTGTGGGTTAAGATGGCGGATCTATGTAGCCATATAACAACTTGGGTTCCCTAGAGGCTACGGGTTGAGTTACTAGTTATTGGAGCCCTGGAAAACTTAGGCAGAGACCAATCTGGTAGATGTTAATGATTTCTAGACTGTGTAGGTGAGATCACTGTGCTTGAGGGTTGAGGTGGTTTGGCCTCTAGAAGCTTTGGTTGGTTTTATTTTAGTTTAACCCTTATTATCCCACATTCATGCTAGGAATATGGCACAAGGGTGATGGTATGAAAGAGAGATTTGGTTCAACCCAATCTATAATTGGGTGGTACATGGAAGTCCTAAGTTAGTTGGAATTTTCATATGTTAATATGAACTGTTTTCCTATTGTGATCTATGAGCACTTGTACTGGTAGGGGTAGTTATAGGGTGGTATCAAAGATTCCAGGTTCAAACGCTTGGAATGGATGGAGTAAATGCATATTGTTATGCATGCATGTTAATTGTATATGTGTCTACTATGCATGCATTGTGGTGGTCATTATTTCAGTTTTGTGGTATCGTGCATGATGTTGATATGTTGATGTCATTATGTATCTATATCGAGGTAATACAGACTAACTTGTGTAGATGTGATAGCCTCCTTTGAAACACACTAAGGTATGATTTTGATTATGTCTATATTTGGTTTATCTAACATGACATGTTTGCAGGAGATAGAAGATCAGAGGTGAAGAGAATAATGGTGGAACACTATTCACATGACTCCCCTTACAGGCCCAATATGGATTCTATAGAATGGGAAAGGTCAGTTGGGTAGCAAGGAGAAGAGTAATCTCCTGATTTAGCAGATCTGATGAGAAGTTTGAAGGTAAATATCAAAATTTGCAAGAGAAATAATAATAGGTTGATTGATGCACACAAAAGACTTGCCAAATATTAGGGAAAGCAAGTAGAAGTTAATGCATTTATCCTTCAAAACCTTTTAGATTTTTAGAAGCAGGGGCAACTGAGGATTTGTCATGGAAAGGAATAAAATACAAATGGGGCATATGGCGACATGTCTCATAGAGGATACAAGTTAGACAGAGATGACACAGTCATAGGTGGGAGATCTTTGGATACACCTAACAAACAGGCTAGCGCTCATGCATTTTATTCTAGTTCCATTTCTAAGAGGCATCATTTCCATTAGTGCTATCGTCCTTATAGGAGGAGTGAGAAGCATTACTTTCCAAAGGATTTCAAGAAAGCTAAGACTCCTACTTTTGATGGGGATGTGAAAAAATCATAATATTTTGAAGCATGGCTACTTGGGATGAAGAAGTTCTTTGGTTTGCATGATTATTTAGAGAATATAAAAGCCAAGATATCTATCTTCAGTCTCATGGGAGAAAAAAATATCTGGTGGGAATATGTGAAGCATGTCAGAGGCATCAGGGTAGAGGAGCTGATTTTACATGAGTTTAAAAGAATCTTTAGGAATAAGTACTTGCTTGAGATATATTATGATGGAAAGGCCAAGGAATTAAATGAGATGAAGATGGGTTCCATGACAGATGAAGAGTATACAACCAAGTTTCTAGAGCTGCTGAGGTATGTGCCCTACCTCAAGGATGAGAAGACAAAGGTCCAAAGGTTCATGAATGGATTTTCTTTAGCATTTAAAGGTTAGATTAATTATGATGAGCCTTGGTCATTAGAGGAAGTCGTAAACAAGCTGAAACATTGTTATGAGCTGTCTAAGTGCATGTATGAGTCTAAGCAATATTGGAAAGGTAATGAGAATATTAAAGGAAAATGGGATAAGAAGTAAGGAAGACTTCAGGATGTAGGTGAAAAGGATAAAATAACACCTTATAAGAAGTTAAATGTAGTTGATAGAGGACATGGATTTCAGCCCCAGGATAAGAATAAGTGTAATGCCAGGAAGCCTTTGAGGTGTTGGACATGCCTCAAATTTATAGTGCTCAAGAGGAACATATGGTTGGGGATGTTGGTTAGAGTGTTCCTTGGATTTAGGCAACAATGGATAATAGGCTGGGTGATAATCAGACATCCATTATTGACATGGAAGGTAAGCTTCATGATCAAGTTGTTTCCATTTTCATTTATCCTGGACCTAATTATAATTATATCAATCGTGACTTAGTGGATAAGTGTTTCTTGAATAAATAAGTGCATGCAATATCTTGGTTGGTGTAGTTGGCTACAGGGACCAAGATAAGAGTTCATTATTGGGTGATATCTTGTGCATTTGAGCTGAATGATATACCTACATCAACACATTTAAATGTGCTTCCTTTGCGATCATATAGTATGCTTTTGGGAATGGATTAGTTGTTCATTCACATGACTAAGGTGGACTTTTATGATAAGACTATTGAGTTCCTAGATTATGATGGGGAAAGGAGAGTTTTGAAGGGAAATAATAAGGCTATATTAGTGAGAATAGATACAACTATGCAAGAAAAGTGCAGTTACTGGAAGGGATGTGTATTGTTTGCATTTCATATTCCTAGTGATATAGGGAAGGATGTTGAGGATGATGAAGTCCTGGAGAGGTTTCCTATTTTGTAACAGTTTCAAGATGTGTTTCCTACAGAGATTCTAGAGTTTCCTCCTCATAGAGAGGTGGAATTTTCTATTGAGTTGATTCAGGAGCAACACCAACATCTAAGGCACCGTACAAGATGAGCACTTTAGAGTTGGTGGAATTGAAATTACAACTTAAGGAAATGATTGATATGGGATACATAAGGCCAAGTGTATTGCCTTGGGGGTGCACTAGAGTTGTTTTTGAAGAAGAAGGACAATACTCTCATATTGTGCATCCATTATAGGAAGATGAATAAAGTGATTGTCAAGAATAAGTATCCATTATCGTGGACTGATAACTTGTTTGATAAGTTGAAGGGAGCTGCAATTTTTTCAAAGATCAATTTGAGATCAAGATATCATTAGGTGCGCATCAAAGATGAAGACATCTAAAAGAATAAATTCTGTTAAACACACATGGGAGCAAGAACAATATGAAAGATAAACATGAGAATACATTTTATTAACAACTGATATACATTTATAATACATTGTTGAGACTGTTGGGTTTCACATCCCAAGGTCTCTTGGACTTCTTTGTCTATTCAGCTTCCACACTAACCCATTTAGGATTAGGCGTCCAACATTCCCCCCCTTAATCTGAAGGGTTATGTATGAGTCCAAGAAGAGAGCTGAAATACAAAATGTGCAAAAATGCATGGTAGCACTAGGCTGAATATGCTCTCTGAAATGTTGGCATAAAGGGCGGTGGTTTAAGGATGACCACCAACACTGGAATGCTTAGTGAAATTCCTAGAACTCTTCCATAGTACAATAGAAAACCCTCAGATTTGTTGGGGCCGTAGCGATTTGGGTCCTCAAGCTCGCACATGTGCCTTAACAATTATGTTCTCAGCAACCGACGTGTGAGTGGCATGGCTCCATTTGCTCATCCCTCATCAAAAGTATCAATAGGAGTACAGGAAAATGTCCAACTATCATAAACCGCAACTTATTTATGCCTAAACCAATAATATGTTTCTATAACAGTTTAATATCCCAAGCAACTCATCTCAGGGTAGAAGAATAGAGAATAGGAAATGGGTGTACTGAGCTCGTTTCTTGAAATTTCACAGACATGCACAAAGAACTTTGACAGTCAAAAAACATTACGTTGTCCTCACTAACAAGGATGGAAGGACTTGATAGAGCATCAGGTGCGTAGGGAGTGTTACATATTTGAAATCTAACTTTTGCCCTAAAACTCTGCGCGGTGCTTGTGGAGAGTTGAAGCAGATAACAGGACTAGAAGAATTAGTAAGACAACTGCAGTGAAAGAGGCATCGAGAGCGCCAGTGGATTGGTCACAAAATGAATTGAACTGTTGACAGATGAAAAACTAATTGGTTTTGGTGTTTCCTCTGTGAGCGACATACATTATTGCCGTTGCTGCTGCTGCTCCAGATGTACAAACAACCACCATCACCGTATCGAAGAAGATGAGTAATACCCTAAAGGCTACAGCATGGGGACAAAAACGTGGCGGTTTATCTAACCGGTGGACAAAAACGGCGAAAGAACTCTGGTCGTTGTCCCTGTAATCGACGCGTTTACTAAAGGGCTTATGGATGATGTGAACATAGGACTGGATTGTGTCTATGTTCGCAAAAGCATGGGAGATGAATTGTATGAAGAGGCCAGGCCAGGAAGAGAGAAGCCGAGCTGTTTAGGTCACATTCTGAGCTGAATAAAATCGATAAATTGATGGTCGGTATACTTGTTTTGGCTGCCAGAGGCATAATACGATGTCAGAGGTGTAATACCATGTCAGGATGGGTGGACTGGTCTATGCGCAAAGTTTAGAGAGTGGACAGAGGGACAGAGAGCCCGGCAGTGAGCATACTGCATGAAACCATGTCAGACCACCATGGCAGAGGCAGCGCAGGCATTGTCAGGAGTATGGAGGCGCTTCTATATGGAGAGAAGACACCAACAACAGTATAATCAAGTTGTAGCTAAAATTTAGCTGAAGAAATATTCATGAGGAAGTATTCATGAATTTCATGGCAGAAATAAACTGCACAGAGAGGCCATAAAACAAATGGCTCAAATTAATTATGCAGGGCAGGAATACGCCTGCTCTGATACCATGTTAAACACACATGGGAGCAAGAACAATATGAAAGATAAACATGAGAATACATTTTATTAACAACTGATATACATTTATAGTACATTGTTGTGATCGTTGGGTTTCACATCCCAAGGTCTCTTGGACTGCTTTGTCTATTCAGCTTCCACACTAACCCATTTAGGATTAGGTGTCCAACAAATTCCATACAAGGTATGGGAATTATGAATTTGTGGTGGTTCCTTTTGGTCTTACCAATGCTCCAGCCACTTTCATGTGTTTGTTGAATAATGTGTTGTGTCCTTACCTACACAATTTTGTGATAATGTTTATTGATTATATATTGATATACTCCAAGGATGAGGAAGAGAATGCATGACACCTTGCAATAGTGTTGGGATTGTTGAGAGAGAATCAGTTGTATGCCAAGCTCAACAAGTGCAATTTCTTTCAGTCTCAGATTCACTACATGGGATATGTTATTTCCAAGGTGGGGATACTAGTGGGCCTGAAAAATACTAAAGCTACCATGGAGTGGCCAATTCCTAGGAATGTGGATGAGGTCAGATCATTCATGGGACTAGCAGGTTATTATAGACAGTTCATCAAGAACTTCTCACGAATTGGCTATCCTATCACATATTTGCAGAGGAAAGGAAATAAGTTTGAATTAACTAAGGAGTGTGCAACTAGTTTTGAGCAGTTGAAGCATTTGCTTACAAATGATCTAGTTTTGAAGATTATTGATCCTGATAAGGAGTTTGTGGTTTGTACAGATTCTTCCAAGGAAGGATTTGGTGAAGTGATGATGCAGGAAGGGAAGGTGGTATATTATGAGTCAAGAAGTTGAATGAGCATGACTAGGACTATGTGAATCATGATATTGAGTTGGCAACTATCATTCATGCATTGAAGATGTGGAGAATTATCTTCTTGGTAGGAGGTTTGATTAGATGAGTCATCATAATGCATTGAGGTACTTGTTTGACCAACCAAATCTGAATGTTAGGAAAACTAGATGGGTGGATACCCTTAGTGAGTTTAAATTTGAGATCGGATACATCAAGGGTAAGGAGAACAAGGTTGTAGATGCTCTCAGTAAGAGAGTGCAGGTGAATCATATTTCAGATGTGATCTCTTATGGGACATATTTATAGGAGAAAATCTTCCATGCAGGGCAACATGGTGAGAGGTACTAGTAGCTGAAGTAGAGATTCCAGTAGTAGGGTGAAGGTGATAGGGATGAGGAGTATCACCTCAGGACAAATGGCTTGGTCATATTCAGGAACAATATCTATGGATTTAAGAGATCTGTGGTTTGCATCTTTTGAATCAGTTACCGGAGAATCCACAGTATGAACATTTTTATGCCAACGTTTCAAATCCCAAATGGGATCCATCATCAGGACTTATGAATGATGATAAAAGATGAGCCGCTTTAGAAAGTAATAAATAAATACTATTGAGGATAATTTTTTCAAGGACCAACACAATGTCGGCTGGGGTATTTATTTATTTATTAATTTTTATTAATTTGATTTTAATTTAATTAATTAATTTATTAGTTTTATTGATTTTATTAATTTTATTAATTTAAAATAGTTGTTAATAATGTTGGAACTATAACTAATACTTAATAAATAGTTAATCCTATTATTTATATATATATATATATATATATATATATATATATATAATATATATATTATATATATTTTATAAGTGATATTATTTTATTAAATTTTATTCTTATTAATTTTATTAATTTTATTAATTTAATTAAAATATAATAATTGTTAATAATGATGGAAAGTTAATATTAATAGTGTTTAAATAGAGTAACACATAACTAATGCTTTATTAATAATAGTTAATGTTTATGTTTATATATATATATATATATATATATATATATATATATATATATATATATATATATATATATATATTATTTATTAAACCTAATAATCCTAATAATTAATTAGTTATAATTTTATTAATTATAATTAATTAATATGATAATTAATATATAGAAATTCATATATTATTGTATTTTTGTATTTTAAGGTTAATTATTATATGTTTGTTAATATTAAAATAGGGTTATTGACTTTTTGATATTAGAATATCTTACCTACTTAAATGCTATACCTGGGATGTGTTTGCGATCTTGATTCCTTGATCAAGGGAAGCCAGCTCCCGCTAATCTCCATACCATTGTCTCTGTTCAGGTTATGAGGATGCTTGATAATTTCAAGCGCTTCTCTGATCTTTCGTCTCTGATGCTGCTCCTTCCTTGCGATAATTGATGCGCTTTCCAAGCAGATATGGTGAGTCTTTGAGGAGTGCTCTGCCAAGGCTGAGGTATGAGATCTTTCATTCCTAATATCAGCGCCATGCTCCTTGAGCCTTGTCTGGAGGGAGCGACCTGTTTCACCAATGTAGCTTTTCCCACATGAACAATCTACTTTATAGACTCCTTTGAGCTCATGTTTGCCAATATCATCTTTTACAGACTTCAAACCTTGCCTAATAGTTCCAGGGGCTGAGAAATGTGTGATGATGTTTTTCTTCCTTAGGATTTTAGCGATTTTGTTTGTAACTCCATGGATATAAGGTAGAAAAACTTTACCATCCTGAGGCTGGTCTTGAGCCTTAGGTTCATGAGATAACAACTTTCTTTCAGCTTTCTTTATGGCTCTTTTAATCTCTTGTTCTTTGTAGCCTATGCTCTTAAAGGTTGAAACCAAATGCTTCTTTTCTTCATTCAGATGCTCTGAGTCAGAGATTCGAAGGGCTCTGATGGCAAGAGTGTTTAGAACCCCAAACTTCTGGGCTGGGTGATGGTGGGATTCAGCATGGAGGTAACTTTCTGTGTGGGTTGACTTCCTGAAGACTTTATGCCCTAAAGAGCCATCCTCTTTTCTGATGATTAGAACGTCTAAAAATGGGATTCTCATGTTTTCCTCAAGTTCCATAGTAAATTTTATTTCTGGAGAGATAGAATTTAGGTGAATGAAAAACTTGTCAAGCTCTGCTTTACCATGGGTCCATTTTATATTTGTATCATCGATAAATCGCTTCCACTAGGCTGGTTTTAAAGGATATGATTCAAGGGCCTTCTTTTCAAAGTATTCCATGTATAGGTTGGCCACGATTGGCGAGAGGGGTGATCCCATTGCCACACCAGATGTCTGCTCATAAAATATTCCTTGAAAGGTGAACACAGTTGACCTTAAGTAGATTTCAGCCAATTTTGCAGTCCCTGGATCAGTAACATCTTTTATAACCTGAATGGCTTCATCAAGAGGAATTTGGTGAATAAGGAAACCACGTCAAAGCTAACAAGGATGTCATCACGTTCTATCCTCTCATTTTTAATAAGATTTAAAAAGTCCTGGGAGTCTTTGATGAAGGAATCAATATTAATTAGTTATAATTTTATTAATTATTAATTAATATAATTAATAATTAAATAAATTTAAATATAAACATTAAATTAATAAATTAATAAATAAATTAATAAAATTAAATTAATAAAATTAAATTAATAAATTAATAAAATTAAATTAATAAAATTAATAAATAAATAAATACCCCAGCGGACATTGTGCTGATCCTTGAAAAAATTATCCTCAATAGTATTTATTTATTACTTTCTAAAGCAGCTCATCTTTTATCATCATTCATAAGTCTTGATGATGGATCCCATTTCGGATTTGAAACGTTGGCATAAAAATGTTCATACTGTGGATTCTCCGGTAACTGATTCAAAACAATATTTATGTACTAGATAGAAGTGAGTGGAATAAGATTATATTAAGAGAATTTCATGTCAAGCCATATTCAGGCCACCTAGGATATCAAAAGACGTTGAAAACAATCAAGAATTTCTATCATTGTCCGAACTTGAAGAGGTGGTTGAGTTTGTTGCAATATGTTTACATTGTCAATAGGTGAAAACTAAGTGTAAGCACCCAACTAGTCTATTGCATCCTATTATGATTCCAAAATGGAAATGGGAGGTCCTTTCCATGGACTTGATTGTAGGTTTTCTGAGGATATCCAGGCAACATGATTACATCATGGTTGTGGATGATAGGTTGAGCATGTTAGTTCACTTCATTGTAGTGAAGTCTACTAATTCAACTAGTGAGGTAGCTCAGATCTTCATTAAGGAGATAGTGAGATTGCATGATATTCACAAGAATATTATATCAGACAGAGATGCTGAGTTCACTTCTAGGTTTCAGAAGGAGTTGTTTGTAGGCTTGGGGATAGATTTAGTTTTCAAGACAACTTATCATCCTAAGATAGATGGACATATGAGAGGGTTAATAGGATTCCTGAGGATATGTTGAGGATGCATGTCATGCATCAACAAAGGAAGTGAGAGGAGTATATTACACTAGTAGAGTTTGAATATAATAATGGGTATAAGGAATGCTTAAGGATGAGTCCACTTGAGGCTCTTTACTCGCTGAGTTGTAATACTCCTATCAGTTGGAGTGATTCACTGAATAAGGTACTAATTGGACCAAATATGTTGGCTGAGATGGAGCAGGAGATATAGGTTATTAAGAGGAATTTAAAGGTAGCATAGGACATGCATAAGAGTTATGCAAATTAGAATAGAGAATTCAAGGAGTTTCAGGTTGGAGAGCATGTTTCACATAAAGCCCAAGGGGATCTTCTTGGGGATTGGGTCATGTGCCAAGCTGACACCTCGTTATTGTGGGTCTTTTGAGATCCTTTAGAGGATTGAACCAGTGGCCTATCGACTTGCACTACCGCCAACGATGAAAGTCCATAATGTTTTCCATGTTTCATTGCTTAAGATATATGTACAAGATGTTGATCATGTGATTGATTGGTCTGTATTGTAGGTGGAACCAAAGGGAGAATTCTAGCCAGAACCTAATTGCATTTTGCAATAGAAATAGTTCATGCTCTGGAATCGAGAAATAGAGAAATTTAAATTGTAATGGAAGCACTTTGGGCTTGATGAAGCTACACGGGAGATGGCTAATCAGATGCATGCTTTGTATCCTTATTTATTTGTTGGTTGAGCATATATGTTTGGTTCATGTGTTTTGGGATATATTTATATATGCATATGTGTATTGTAAATACTACGATGGGTTGTGTTATAAATCTCCAATAAGTAGTATGGTGTTCATGGTTTCAACAATTTGGTATGATGTAAATGCTACATCGAACTACATTATAAAGCTCCATGGGTAACATGTTTTTCTTCTTATAAGTGTCATTGAACATTGAGGACGATGTTCCCCCGGGGGGGGGGGGGGGGGGGGGGCTTGTAACAACACTTGGTTGATTTTCCATGTAAATAAAATGAAACCAAGGTCACGGGACACAAATTCCAAGCTAAATGGTGGGAAAACATTATAGTGGTAATTAATTTTGGTTTAATAATGACTATGGAAATTGGTAAATGCATTGGAAAGGGAAAAGAGGCAATAAATGGCATTTAATTATGAAAATAAAGGAAAACAAGGGAAAAGGAAGATGAAGAGACACAAATTTGCATGCAAGGGAAATTAGAGGAAAAATGAATGAAAATGAGACATCAATAATAAAAAAGCATCTGAGAAATGATTAATGTCTTTTGTGAGTTCTACCTTTTGTTAGTTTGGAATTTGGCTAGGCTTACACTCTTGCACACTTACGATATTATTGGAGCACTCTAGCTTTCATTTGGACATGGAGAAAGCAAACAAAGGAAATAAAGGAAGCACAAGGAGACAGTTGGATCAATATCTACAACATGCTTACTTTGTAGGTAACAGATTGCATGTGTGATCTCCTTGCTGGATTTTTTGATGCATGGTATATGCATGTGGTTCCTTTGTTATGTGTTGTCATGGCATGGATATTTTCCTAGATTGACAGTTGTTTTTTCCTTGCCTTTCCATTTCTTGGATAGTCATGGTATAATGCATTCCTCATTTGGAGTTTTCTTATTAGTTCTTAGGTTTCCTATTGTCGTGGGTTGGGACAAATTCTATGGGGCCCTGAAACAACTTGGGTTCCCTAGAGGTTATGGGTTGAGATGGGAGATCTCTAGATCCCTGTAATATCTCGAGTTCCTTGGAGGTTATGGGTTGAGGTACTAGTTCCTAGAGCCTTGGAAAACTTGTGTAGAGACCAATATGGTTGATGTTAGTGATTTCTGGACCGCATAGGTGAGATAATTATGCTTGAGAGTTGTTTTGGTTTGGCCTCTAGAAGCCTTGGTTGGTTTTATTTTGGTTTAAACCTTATGATCCTAGATTCATGCTTAGAATATGGCACAAGGGTGATTGGATGAAAGAGAGATTTGGTTCAACCCAATCTATGGTTGGGTGGTACGTGGAAGACCATGACTTGGTTGGAATTTTCATATGTTAATATGAGTTATTTTCCTATTATGTTCTACGAGCACTTGTACTAGTTATTATGGTGATCTTATGGTTGATTTGTCATAGTTTATATTATGGTAATATGCCAGTCATGTGCATAGTTTTATGATGTGCTCTAGCTACGAACCTTGTTCATGATTTGATAATTTACTAGATGGTTGACAAATGCATGGTCTAACAAGTGTTATTGCAACTAGCTAGAGAAGGCATAGAGCCTTCTTGGTGATTCTCAGATGAAGTTCAAAATTTTATGATTAGATATGCATTCATTACCTGTAGTTTATATGTTTTTTATGTGTTTGATGAAATTTATATCTTTCATCAGAGATGTCTTGGTCAAGATATTTGTCAAGATTTATTTTTTTAGCATTGTTATCATCATTGTCATGATTATGGAAAGTTATAGGCAGTTTTGGGCAGTGATTTGGAGGTTAGCGTGAAGAAGTGTTATAAATCTCGTGATCACATGCACAAAATAGAGGAATTTAGGTCATAACCACATGGAGACAGGCTTGTGGGCATGGTTATAACTTCACAACCACATGCATGAAGTGTTATGGGTGAGGTTGGGGAGTAAATCTAGTGGAAAAGAGTTCCAACTCAGGAGTTAATCATTTGGGGTGGTTGGTAGGCTCCTAAGTGCTCTGTAGTCTTTGACGGATGTTAGTTTACTTTCGATTTGTAGGCCCCACTTCCATAACTGAAACTTGGAGGTCAGATCATATCATAGTGACATTGAACTTGTGTTTACTGTGGAGATTTTGTAAAAGTGGGAAAATGTGGGAGGGGTAGTTACACCAAATACCCATAATATCGATTTTTAGAGATGTTTGGATGTCTATCACTTCTAGAGGAAAAAATAGTAATATAAAATATTGTAGCTATCCCACTATCAGAACAACAAATATGGGATGATGAGCAAGGTTTGACGAACCTAACTTCGTTTGGTTGTCAATAGGGCATCACTGCACAGGTTATGGCTCAAGTAGCGAGAGGACGTGGGTGTGGTAGGAGAGGCCCGACCCACTGGGAAGACAAGGGGCCAAGCACATCAGAAGCTTGCAGGGGTCTTAAGTCAATCGAGCACCTCATAACAGAGGCAAGAACGACATACAGAGATGATATGGACGTGGGAATTTGGGAGCCAATTAAAGATTAGGAAGTGTTACACTGAAATTTGTCACCATGACTATCTGCAGTTTATATGGCCCCACCAATAGCCATATTGTCCTCTTTGTCAAGCCCCATACCTCTGCTCTTCATGTCAAAACTTCAAAAAGAGAGAAAGTCACTTAAAAACATGTTTATCTCTGGGTACGCAGGTTCTCTCTACCTTGCCTGCGGGTACGCACTCCAAATACACTGTACCTGCGTATTTATACGCTCTGTATGCTAAAGCTTGGGTGCGTACCCCTGTAAAGGTCAAAAGGCGCAAGTTTCATCTTTAAAAAGTTACTTGTGGTCACTTCTAGAGCCTTCTAGAAGAGTTTTTGACGTGTATTGAGCGCCTCCAGATGGTTCATGGATCCCTATGATAGAGGAGCTTATCCCATCAAGAGAGGAGCTACCCCATCCAAAAGAGGGAGTATCCCATTGATGTTGGAACTGAATAACCTCCTCTAGAATACTATAAATACAGGCATTTGGCCAGAGGAGGGGAGGTTGAAAGCTGAACATTCTAAAGGGTAAATGCTGCTGGAATTAGGACTTCCATTGTTGACTTGTGAGGAGAGATCACTATCCTTTCTTGTTGCCATATTGGGAGTGGGTGAGCTTGTCAAAGTAGAGGAAATCTCTTGTTGGACCCTGGGAGGCGCTTGCACAACACCAAGGCTCAGGTTGTAATGGTTCCTTTTTTGTTTCCTTAATACAAATAAGTCCATTCTTCTCAATGATTTGTTGTTAATGAATTATTTCATGTACTCCTTGGTCTATGTGATGAATATGCTTTGTTTTATGAAATATTTAGGTGTTATGTAATCGTTTGCTTTGTTAGTGTATGCAGGTCTTAAGTGAAGGAGGAGCTCATCTGGATCAGCAAGGCTGGACTGCTACAACAAGCGTTGGACCTAAGGTAAGATCGGAAAACACTTGGTTTCTCATAGAATAATGTGTTTAGAGAAGGATTGCTCTTGTTTGGTTTGTTTGTCACTAGAGAGTCTTAGACTCCTAGGGAGGTTAGGTTTGTCCGCAAAAATAACTCTTTCCACATGACAAATTGGCGACTCCACTGGGGAATCCATTGATGTGTTTGATTTTTCCTTTAATCATTGCTTTGATCTAAAAAGAGTCTTATTTCTTTTGCTTTTTGGTTGCTTGACTGTGTTTTTGGGTGGCTTAGCTTAGGGTCAGATTAGAACTTAGCTTTTCTTTGTTTTACAGTAGTATGCACCCTTTGAGTTAGACACAGTGCGTACTTCTACGCACTGTATCTGTGTACACAGAGCGTGCACGCACCTGGTTAAACAGGTTGCCTGCGTACCCTGGTAAAATTAAGAAAATTTCCCTTTTTTATCAGTTTCTCCCTTTTGAATTTTGTTTTTCTTAGTTTTTTCTGCCCAGATCCACTGGTTGATTGTCAAAAATCTTCACCTATACTTTTTCCATTAGTGTCGAAAGTTTTAGTGAAATTCCTTGAGATTTTAGCCTTAGGGTTTGGTTTTTATATTGGTCCTGTAGTGACTTTGGGTTTAGAAGTCGCAAAGCCTTAGATATCTCTGGTTTTGTCAGTCTTATTAGGAGTCGGGCCAGTCGCGAAATCTACCCTCGTGAGCAACCTACCTTTGTGTTTCCTCTTTGCAAAATTTCAATAATCTTGTTCATTTAAAGTTGTGAATTTCATTTTACAAAAGAACAAAAAGAGATTGAGTTTTTGTTTTGATTAGTTTGTGATTCTGCATAAACTAGTCCTTGGATCGATCATTGCCAAGTAAAACATCCCAAGAATCATCCTAGTAAGCTTTTGCTTCTTAGATTAAGTTGTTAAGAATAAAGTTAGATACATTTCCTTTGATTTGCTTTTGAGTGATTTTTCATAGATTTGCGTAGATCTTGAAATTGCTTTCATTAGATTAGTTTTACATGCTTTTTATTAAATAGGAACATATCAACGATCTCCTTTGCGACATTTGCTTTAGAGTAACATTTGACGTCTTGAAAGAGAAAAGAATTTTTTCGTTA
>APFE030325759.1:32916-109338 GCA_000404065.3 Pinus taeda
TACAACAAGCGTTGGACCTAAGGTAAGATCGGAAAACATTTGAGTTCTCATAGAATAATGTGTGTTTAGAGAAGGATTTCTCTTGTTTGGTTTGTTTGTCACTAGAGAGTCTCAGACTCCTAGGGAGGTTAGTTTTGTCCGCAAAAATAACTCTTTCCGCATGACAGGAAGCAGAGATTAAGAAGGAAAGTGAATTAAAGGAAGAGATCGACAATTGAAGCACACAGGTCCCAGATCCAGGGAATACCCGTGGTAGAATTACTCAGTTTAAACACACCCTTTATTTATATTTCTTAATGAAAAGTCTTCTTGGAAAAGAAATGGAACAAATATCTATGGGGATGGCGGTAATAGTTCAGGGCCTGCCAAACTATAAAAATGACATGGAAAAGTCCTCTTCCAGTTGCATAAATAGGACTTCAGGATGGATTGAATCGGCTGCCACATCCCTTGCATCCTGGAGATGTATGGAATGCCAGGGGTGATTGCTGAAGATCTTGCTCTTGTAGCCTCTATCTCAGATGAGTAGAAAGAGCCTAAATACTAGACTCTTCATGAATAGTTTTTGTTTTTGCGGTTAGATTTTAAGTTTCCTCTTGCATATGCTAGTTTTTATAGTTATGTAGTATCTAGACATGAGATTGAGACTTATCTAGCTTGTCTAGAAAGACTGAAGCAATTTTGTTTTTGGATGGCTTATAAATCTGTGCGGTGGCCAACAAACTTGGTTCCCCTCGGGGCAAGTTGAGGCCACCTGATCAATCTGTGTGGTGTACATTTTCCTAATATATAATAGAAAATGGATGGACCCGCCAAACTTAACAAAAAAAAAGACTAAAAAAAAACTAATTAGTATGGGTGAATATACTTTCCTATTTGTCTTTTAAACCATATGCTAAATCAATTCCTCTTTGTGTAAGATTTGTATCTCCTTTACATTCAACTTTTTTGATCAATATAGCCACACCATCCCATGCTAACCTACCATTATTAGATTGTAAACATCATTCAATCCATACCTTCATCCAATCGAGATTGTTTTCAAGGTATAAATGTATTACATCCCACTCTCTAGTAGTTGTATTAAAATAAAACAATTCACATATAATTAGTTACCATGGTATCCCTTTATAATAATGTATTATTCAAGAAGATTTAAAAAAAGGTACAAAATACATAATAAATAAATAAAATGTGTTATAAATCTCCACCATTTATTTACGTGTCACTTTCCTTATTTTACCTTTCCCCAATAGGTGTTCCCCTTCAAATTTGTTGGTGTGGTTAACATCCCAAATGTGATACACATTAATACTAAAAGCTAGTTTAGAAGATAATGAGTAATATAAACCATGGTTTGATATATCATATATCCCTCTATCATAGAACCCTAAGGATGTGCTCTTTCTCTAATCAAAGCCTTCAATGATTTCAAGTGCCTCTGAACCATCCACATTGACCTTGTGTGTACAAGTACACACTTTTCAACCTCCTCAACTTGGTGTATGAGGTAGCGTTTTTTTGCATTGAAAAGTGTTATAGGTAGATAATTTTTCATTTCACAAATTAGACGAAGAATTTTTCTCCTCCAATACTTTATATCTTCTTTATCAATTTCTTTAGATGAAAACCAACTACAAATTATATAAGCAAATCACCAGTTTCAAAAAATGGTATATAGTACATTACAAGTAAAACACATGTAATCAAATATATGTTGTACAAAGAATTGGACAAATTACATTTTTCATATAAATCACCACTTACCTCATGTATTTTCCAAGATCATATATACCTTGTTTGACATTGTTGTCAAAGTTCTATGGGAAATGTAGAGGTAGAAAATATGGTAACAAAAATGATTCATTATTTTTTCCCAAATTAGTAGAAAAAAAACATTAACAAGATTTTTCACCAATATAAAATATATACACCAAAATAATTACCTTAATCAGGGTATGTAAATCATGAGTTTTTACCCCACCTAATTCACCTTTCGTTGTTACTATTCTTTATGTTTGAAGAAAATCTAGTGGGAAATTTAATTTTTTCAATAACCTTTTTTACATCCTTGTTTTGTTGCTATGCCAATAACGATGGAAGGGTCCTTATATTTTGGTCTCCATCACTATTTGAATGAATCACACTTTGATTGCATGATTGGCCTCCTTAACTTCATTACAAATATTGACACATATTTTCTTTGGTATTCCTTCCATCTACGATTCATTGTAACTTTTTTGTTACATTCTTCCCGATGTGCATTGTATCAAACAAATGAAAAATTTCTAGTTGCTCATAGTATGTGAGCCCATTGAATTGTATGTGATAATTTTGCATTCCTCATGGAAGCACCCAATTATTAATACCTTCATGACAACCTTCAAGGTGAAGCATATTAAAGATATTGCAACAATACTTGTCAATTAGTACAATGGGCAAAATGCAATAAAATTATAAAATATTCCAAGCATTTCATATATGATATACATAGACAATTTGATCCATACCTTGACGATTTCTATTATATTCCAACTGCCATAGATGATGCGTATTTATCTGTGGTTTTAATGTAGTCTCTTACTTCCCATTGAAAATATGTTTTTTGACACTTTAGTACCTATGATTCTGAGAAAGGAACTGCCTATACTCATCAAAAACCTCCTTTCCTAAAATTCTTGAACGTTGAGGTTTCATTTTAAGATCACAAACTAGATATGTAAATTTACCCTTTGTTTGAATACCTACAAGAGATAGATTAGATTTTATATAAATTGTTTGAATTAGTATGTATAATGAAGGGATTATTTAGAAAACATGCATGATATGAACTTCATAAAATTCAAAACTATTAAATTTCAATGTAACATTATAAACTAAATGTGTTATCGCTAGGGCATCATGAGTTGTACATACAAGCATTGCATGGAATTGAAATTCCCTTTGTGAACCAACTGGTCTAGAGATATCATACATAGTGGTTCACTTCCATAAATCTAATAACTTGTCGATATGAGGCTCGAGATATACATTCATATCTTTGAATTGGTACTTACCTAATTGATTGAAAAAATAGTACATAATTACTACATATATGAGTAAATAAAAAAATATCAAACATAACTGTAAGACATAATTGAACATGTATGACTAAAATAAAAAGTATAAGACATAATTATGAAACAAATAAGACAAATGAGATGTTAAGGTGTTAAAAAAAATATTCTAAACAAATAGCTAGAACAATAATTGCCAACATTATGTGCTCCCTCTTTATTGACATCCATGGAGGAATGTTATTGTTGATAACAAAAAAATGCCACACCAAGTAACTAGATTTGGGCTCCCAAATCCAATTAGCACCGTACACTGCCAATGAAATCCTAATATTACGAGGATCAACTTAAAAATGTGGCCGTATTTCCTCTATATTCCTAAATGAAAATCCATTTGAATAACGCCATGTTTACTTCTATTATTATCATGGTAATGCATAAATTTTTGCTTTTGAACCTAAACAACCATCTCAAATGTGGAATTATGGGAATATAATGAATAACCTTACAAGGCACGTTTTTTGTTACTTGATTAGTTTGATATCTATTAATTTGACATTTTGGAATTCTTATTTCGACACATGCTATCCATAATACAAAATATGGTCATCAGGACATGCATGAATATATTGATAATCTATTCAAATATCTTTGATAATGGCATGTAAATCTTAGTATGTGCAAGGTAAAACATTTTTTGACGGTAACATAAATTTCCTTAACAATCTACAAAATAATTAAAAAACAATATTGGTTAATGTAAAGAATATTAATCGTACATATTGCATCCAAATTATATAGATTATCAACTAAAATAAAAATAGAGGAAAAAATAAAATATTATCATTGTGTACTAAATGTGATGAAATATATTACATACCTTGGGATTTGTGCGACACAAGTGTATGACAAAATGTTCATAACATTTAAATTCACCAAATATAATATAGCAGAGAGAAGACTTGTTTTGGAACCTTCATAAAGAGGTTGTCTTTCCTTCTCAAGTGCAGTTATATCAAAAACACCATCAAAATTGTCATCATCATCCATTCCAACATTAAGAAATGTCTCTTGGATCAATATATTTGTCCCATATTCTTCAAATTTGCTATTAGGATCATCGTTTTCTTCCATAGGATCATAATATTAATCTTCAATATTCGCTCAATGTTCCTAAACATACGCTTTTACAACCACATCATCCTCCATGGGTGGTGCCCTAGGGTGTGACATTCATTTCTAACTACAAAAAATGAAGTAGTATTAGTGTATATAAAAAGTATTAAAATGATACAAACATTTACGAATATAATATAGTAAAAAAAAGACAACAAATACAAAGACAAAGAAAGCTTAAGTGAGAGTAAGAAAGAAAGACAACAAATCAATGATGAAATATTGTAAGGATTCCTTTTTGTGGACCCAAGGATCCATGCTTGAAACCAAGCCCACAAACATCGATGATGAGATCAATGAGATGGAAAAGGTAGTAACTGAATTGAAGCAAAGCTTAAAACTAATTGAATACTATGGTCATACTTACCTTGTGAATGGATAAGCCCTTAGGAATCTCAAATCATAGAAACCTTAAACTAAAAGCTACACTAGTTGTAATGGACGAATAACTATAACCATAGATAAAGACACTAATATCAATAAATATGTAGAGAATTAAACATTTTCATTTGAAGGAAACATAAAATACTATATACAACATTATACAATAGTTGACATAAGTGAAAGAAAGAAATCATACTTAGAGGAAATCATAAAAAATGGATATGAATAAATTACATAGTGAAAACACTATGATACTTATGCTAGAATTATCATTTTATTGATAAATAAATGTTCATAAAGAAAATTGACAACCATTATTTATGAGACTATTTATCATTCATAATCAACAGAAACCTAGTGGGAGGTGCCTTGAGTGGTGAGATATATTTTAAACGGTTTTGCACCTAATCTATTTGAAAGGAGCCTAAAATCATGGTTGAGTTAGTCTCAAAATATGCCAAAAAAAACAAATTCTATTTGAAATGAAAAACAAATATACCTTCAGAATATGGTATAGTTTCTCTTACCCTTGGGTGGACCCTCGCAATAAAGTTATCTTACTGTCATAGACTACTTTTAGATTAACTAAAATTTTAATGGGATGGATGTTAAATCACATAAGTAAAACCTAGCATACCTTCTCCCTTTCTTTAATAGTAGGTTGAGGTACAAGTGAAGGATCGCCTTTTCTCTTGCTTTTCCGATAGAATTAATTAATGGAGTAACTTAATGCTAATCTAGTGACCAAGAATTCCATAAGACACAAAGGACAAAATATGGAGCTCACTTGAGTAAGGAATCTCATCTACTAATGTGCACTTGTCCTTGGGATTATGCATAAAATATCTAATTTTAAAAGTTCACTTACTAGCCCATCATTACAATTCCAAAATTGCCAATAATAAATCATCGACATATTTTATTCAATATTGTATTCAACAACATTCACATACACATAAGATGTACACTATCATAGAATTGTAATAACTGTATGTTAACTATAAAAAAAATTGTCCACAATTATCCATCCATTTGAATTCTCAACTTAACATTCATACATATGATACAACCATGCATATCTTCTTCTACTTAGAAAAGTGCATACAAGGTTACAATGAGATACAACATAGCTAGGAAGGTGTGGACAAGCATATAGTCACATAGGATCAAAGTCAACGATGATGTATAAAGGAACAATTCATGTTGGAAAGCAATATATATAATATGACACACATGCTTTGGTTCTTAATACCATCATCAAAATCATTATTAACACACTAAATTTGTGGGACATCATTACTATCCTCCTCATATAAGATATAAAAAATTGATCTAAATTATGCTTCTATTTTGTTCAAAAACACTAGG
This sequence comes from Pinus taeda, assembly GCA_000404065.3. Lineage (NCBI taxonomy): Eukaryota > Viridiplantae > Streptophyta > Pinopsida > Pinales > Pinaceae > Pinus > Pinus taeda. Next base: position 38,901 of record APFE030325759.1, read on the forward strand.
CTACCAAGTTTTTTTGTACATTACTAATGCCATCTATCAAACCACAGATATGTTATTTACACTAATCAAATGTGATAATTTTTCCATATAACTTAAATTCCATTATATAGCTTCCATTCAATATATCGAAGATGGATACATTAGCTCATATTTTCCATATCCTTCATTCATTAAATTCAGAACGTATCTTTCTAAAAGCTATAAGAAATATGAACCATCAAGTTTTATCAAGTAAGCTTGTAGGATGAAGTTGTCTTGTTTCGATAACATTCAAATTTATAAGCACAATAAATTTGTTTGGAAAATATACAACAATACCTTTATAATGCTTCAACCAATTATGAAAATAAAAGTTCTCAGGTTATGTTATATGAATTTACACAATGGTAAACATGCCCTACATCCTCATTTTTATAATTTAATCAGGCATTGATTAAAATTTATCCATCATACATGTATGTGTGTGTGCATGTGTATTTGCAAAGGATATACCATCACGAATTAAAACTCAAAGCCCAAGCTATCCCAAGTTATGTCATGTTAGTTTTTACAAGAATACCAAATTCATAGGTTCCATTAAAGCCAAGGATAATGTATTCATGGAAGTAAAACCTTCTTACCTCTCATTTGCATTAGCAAGAAAAATAAGGTATGATATAAACAAATGGATTCCAATAAAGTAAAACATATGGGTGGGTGAAATACAAGAAAATATACAGTATGTTTTATTTGTTTCGATCCTAATTGGCATATTAATCAAATATTTCGATGCTCAAACATAGGAATACCCATACCCTTTGCATCTATGATGCATGAAAATATATGGGTTTTTTTTCCCTTTCACATACAATGAATAACTTACCAAGGGATGATATTCATGCTTGACTTCAAGGTGTCCATACTCTATGTAATGTTTTCTAGTTGTTTTTATTAAAATCCTCCTCCATTTATAGCCTTCGCATTTTTTGAGAATGGAAATAACATTTTTGATCACCCAAATATTCCAATCCAAATCTCATGTCTCCTTCTCCTCTTGGAGGAATGTTATGTGACATTTTTCCTTTAAACCAAGCTTTCAATGATGATTATTTTGAAAAATTGACCTTAGTACTAGTGTTTCATTAACCAGAGAGACATTATCCAATGGACAAAAAAATTGAATTTGTCAACTGTCTGTATTCTGACACATAGATAATTGACCTGGTCAAATGCTAAATATCCAATAAAATTTGAATTTCATCGGATATCCAACCAAAATTGAATTGGCTTAATCAAATGTCAAATTTGTGACAAAAATAAAATGTTCATGTGATAGCCAATGGGCATTCATTTTCATCGGATATTTAACGAACACAATTATTGTTGGATGTCCAACGAAAAGTGACCTTTTTTCAAATATTTGACGAACATTCAGTTTTTGTCAGATATGCGATGATTGATAGGGCTTTAATAAATAAATAAATAAAAATGAAGTTAAAATTCGATAATACAACTGAACTACAGGAGTATAATGTTATATTTTTTTGCCCATATGTACTAGTGTATCTTTGTATTTTGCAATATTAAATTTTATTTTTTATTATAGTTAAAATTAAAATAATGGAAAACCCTTGAAGAAATTGTCAAACTTCCTAGCCAAGAATCAAGATTATCATATTTGAAGAAGACCTCAAAATTTAAGGGATAGTTTTTAAGATTTTAATTGTTTTCTTGTTACAAATAAGCTCATAGGCTGCACACATGCCACTAGCATTTCTTATGGGTTTATATAAGGAAACTTGTAGATCTTCACTTGTTTTTCAATGGAAATTCGTGAGCACTTCCTATTTCACCTCAACATAAACACATGCAATTAACTAATTTAGTGAAAAAATAAAGAAAACAGTTAGAAAATATGAAATTCCCTTAAATAACTAGAACAAAGAGGAAACTTGATAGAGGTAGAGAATGTAGATTTTAGTTTTCACAGTTCAACATATTGTCAGATAATTTTTGGGATAAAATTATGTTTATCTAAAAAATTATCTAACAAAAAGTGGAAATATTAGGAGGAAGAGCTTGAGCAAGTAGAATTCATGGAATTCTCCCTAGTGGAGTTGTCATTTATGTTGTAAGGAAATGTCCCTAGCGAGTAGATTTAGATTATTGATAGAGAAATCAAAGATAACTCAATCCATTTCCAAAATTCACATATTACTCTAAATTCAATGAACTAAAATTAAGGAAAGTACCTAGGATTGTTTGATGAATCCTTTTGATCTCTATGAAAGTATAAACTTCAAGTATCCAACACCATATGCTAGTCCAAACCCACATATAAAATCCGAGGAAAACATTCCTTAATTCCATAAAATATGTAAGCAAGTAATAAAAACTTATAACAAATAGATTACAAGTAACATTAGGTAATTATTTTCACTCACAATTTATTAAATTGAAATATAATCAAGAGAATATTGCATAATGAATTGAGGAGGAAATGGTGGAGAAGAGAGATATTTATATATTAAAATGTGAAAACAAAAATAAGTGATATACCTAATCTCCTTATTGGTACCTTAATTATCCAATCCAAGTTTCCTCTATCTTAATCCACTTATAAGAATCAACCCAACAAAAATTCTTAGTTTTACTATGGGAAGGAAACTCGAGGGGAGTTTAGACCCCACTCAAAACTAGACAATGTATTTAGAAACATGAGGTTTTGATGGTGAAGAAATTATAAAAACCCTAGACTAATGATCCTCTAAACATTTATCCACCATGTATGTTCTTCTTTCCATCCTTCTCCCAACATAATAATCTTATTTATCACATGATGAAGTGGTTTAGGTGGTTGAAACTCAATATTAGGAGTGTATAGGTGTATGGATTCAATTCCCACTCAAGATTGCACTCAATTCTGAGCGTTTTGTTTCGGAGCCATTGTGGTGGTGCTCACAAGTTACATCAAGGAAACACATTAGTAGCTCACAAGATGTCAGAAGGAATCATACATGCATGAAGTAATAATATAAAAAAATATAGCTTCAAATGTGTCATTTTTGCATTTAATAAGGATCACAGAAAAATCAACGGATTTCATTCATGGCACAAGAAGAAAATGGAGGGAAATTTGTGCACCTAAAGAAGTGGCCAACTAAGGGTTCAACTTGGCTAAATGATGTACCATACGATCAAATGATGATGAAGTGGGGTGCATTATGTGGATTATATTAAAATAGTGATGTATCTAGGAAAAACTACTCAAACTATACAAGTGATCAAAATTATGTTAATATAGTTACCTCTGGATGTGTAAAGATAAGAGAAATTTATTTAGTCAAAATACATCATATTTTCTTACATAAACAATGAAATGAATATGATACACACTAAAGTGTTCAAAGAATGGGATGAATGTAGAAAGATAACCACATGCGTATAAAAACAATGAGGTGCTTCGATGGTTTTAGGGGGGGTTATGTGGTGGACAACCATGAAAGCCCCATTAAGCAAAAGGAGGGATCCGAGATCTGGAAAAAATGTTGGAAATATTATTTTCATTGATGTCGAAGATAAGGGGAGGCTACTTTTGTCAAATATAAATATTGAAAATGAATATTATTGGAAATAGTTTTTTTTTTCGGATTTTTGATGCATCATTTGGATACCCTATGTTTCAATGCATTTTTACTCTAACTACTAAGTTCAAATGGGAACATAATATATATTATTGGAAAGATTATTTTGATATATTTCTAAGAATATATGGCACTCCCGGCTCAAATTGGAGTATACTATATATATTTGGAAAGCTTATTCTGGTACATTTCCAAGAGTATATGATACTGCCTCTAACTCCATAGGAATGAGGCCCATATGAAATATTTTGTCAAGATGACTCATCCAAAGTGCAAGCAGGATGACCCAACCAATTTTACAAGTTAGCCACACAAGTGGGCATACAACCATTATAAATAAATGGAATATGAGTTCATTTTAACATAAATTCATCAAATAATCGATTTGAGGTCACAATAGGAGTCAAGGAATAACTTTTGCGGTCATTCTTGGAGTCTAAAGGTGGAAGAAAAAATGTGATTTATGGAGTTAATGAATCATCTTGGAATTTTCATTGTATCTTTTATTTTATGTTGTTTAATTTCATGAAACTAAGAGGAGCTATAAATAATATCTTTTTGTATTTACATATAAAATCTCAAAAATTGGTTATCTATGATTTCAAAGATATTCCCAAAGGAAGTTAGGCTTCTTGAATGCTCTTGAAATCAAATTCAAACAAGTCAGCTTGAAATTTTCACTATAACTTTTTTCTAGGATGTTTTAGCACTTGAAACTTGGAGGATATATACAGAATATCTTCATGTACTTGTGTTTAAAATTTCAAATCTTGATTCATTATAATTTTACAGATATGGCCAAAGGAAGTTATGCTTATCTTCTTTAAACAAGTCATCTAGAAATTTTCACTATAACTTTTTTTGTGGTATGATTTAGAGTGTGAAACTTGGAGGATATTTATGAGCCCTAGTATTGCACTGAGGATGTTGCAACTCCCAAGGGATTTTCACCTTAAATTATCAACTTGGGCTTCATACAAACTTAGAGGTGACAAAGTTTTATGCATAGCAAGTTAGGCTCTACTCATAGAATTAAACCATGATGCTCTATATGTATACTTAATCAAACTAATAGCTTACTTGCATGAACCATTTATCTATTTTTAACTTGCTTCAAAATGATAAATTCAATCTTCAACCCAATTATGGAAAAAATGTTAATTCTAATTCTATTTGTTGTCTTATGTTTGCAGTGAGGAGATGATGGGGTTGGAGTGGCCTTAGAGTCTTCCCTGATCATGAAATCAAGACTTGTGGGCCATTATTCAACTTCAATATCTAAGGGTCAAAATCTGGAGCAAATATGGTTGAATAAACCAATGATACATGTCTGATACAGGAAGTACTACAGGAGGCCTTGTATTGCTACAAGAAGCCCTGTTTTGCTACAAAAGGGGGGTTTGAGATATTTTCGAGGACAAGAATGGTGCCTTGAAGTTAGAAGAAGGTGGATGAAGGTATAAGAAGGTGAATTAATGGTGTGGGAGCCCCTTAGCCAAGCCTACTTTGTCTTGAAGGTCTATCTTGCACCAAAGTTTGTGCCCACGGTGTCCTCCATTTAGCCAAGCAAAGTGATCTCGATGGTGAAGTTTGGAGGCAATGCGAGGTGTATAGGAGGGATACGGAATGGTATAGGTGGATATATAAAGGTGTACCCACCTGTACAGGTCAACACAATCCTTGCAAACTAGTCAAACACATGCATCAAATGATCATTATTTCAATAAAGTAAATTAACATGGAAAAGATGAGTTGAATTTTATTAAAATCTACTCTACCCTACAACACAACTCTAATTTCCAAACCAATGCTACTAAATTATAAGTTGTAGAAACTAAACAAGTAGAATGACTGTAGTCCAATACTTAACAATTTCCAAGAAATCATAAACACATATTTTTGGGTTGTTATTATAGATCTTCCAGTCACTCTTCCCACAAGAGAGGTGGTAGGGAAACATGCAATTCCAATTTTTATGATATAATGTCTACTGAAACAAGAAAATAAATGAAATGACTTGAACAAGAACAAGGAATAAATACAAGAGAGGGACTAAATCCTCTTGGTTGGGCCCAAACCAAAGGGTTTCATCCCTCCAAAACTAACTCAGGTGTAGACCAATAGTGAACTTCTCATTAACAGAAAATAAGAGTCACATACATCATATAAAAGATGAGAATAAAAATGTCAAGCATTAGGCTCTCAATAGCTACTCCTAGCTGCAACAAAAAACTGAATCCTAATGAGCCTTTTGGCTAGTTTATTTATACAAAAATCAGGTGAGGGGAAACTCCCTTGAAAACATGAGTGATTCCCTCCAAAATCTCAAGATTGGTGGATCTGGTTGCCTTGGATCTTCACATGCACTTGAGTTCCTCATCTACTAGTGAATGCGAGTTGTTGGTGAGGAATATTTGATCTAAAGATGAGTTGGGGAGTTAATGCAGTGGGCAAGGCCCCCTATATTCTCTCTAGATGTCTTCGATCAACCCCTGCATAGTAAATATCTCTAAAACTGTTTCTTTTACCTACATGTTAATCACATTAGGCCATGAAACATGAAAATCACCCTTTAGTCTTCCTACAAATCATATTATAGTTAAAAATGAAAATTAATGTGAGAAATGAGATTTTTAAGGGTTGGAGGATAGCACAATGGGCCTCAATATATACTATTCAAATTAATGTGAGAAAGGAGAGTTTTAAGGGTTGGATAATAGAACAATGGGCCTCAATATATACCTATTAATGGAACCCATCATCACCCCCCTGCTGAAGTGTTTTTCACCCTCTTAGCAACTCAGTCACTGATATGAAGTTCATTCATGGCCCTAGTGGCCTCTCTAATATCCTAAGGAATCTCAGATGGTGTGCCTTCCTGGGGATAGAAACCTACATTTGCTTCTATGTTTGTCCATTCATTTTTTATTCTACTTGGTTTCTTCTCTCCTATAGGCCCAACAGTAAGGAAGGACTGAGTTTGAGTCCTATCCACTTGATCTTGAACCTTTGCATGATTCTCTTGTATAGTGGGGTTCTCTCTAAGGCATTCCTTAGTCTTTTAGGAGTGTGAAACCCTTTGATTTGAAAAATTTGAGGAAGGGCATGCCATATTCTTTAGAAATCCTACAAAATTTTTGTCCCCGACATCCTAAAGGTGTCTTCAAAATGGAGGATATCTTTTTCTTGGGCTACCATGTACCGAGGTGCTAATTTAGGATCAGTGGAGATGAATTTGTGGTTACTGATGACATCCTTAGGACTCACTAACTCTTCTATGATGTATAAGGGCTCCCTCTCTTCTTTTTCCATCACCCTCTTTACTTCCCCAACTCTTGTTTCCTCATGGCTCAACCAAGAGGTTAATGCCATTAGTTGCATGTCCCCTAATCTTGAGTTGGAGTCCTAGAAATTCATATCTATGAGGAACATATTGTGCATGTAGAACTCAACCATTTTAATTATATCTTCAATACTTTCCTTTTTATAAAAGTCAATGAACTTCTAGTTGTCTTGAAAAGGTAGAGATCCATGTTGTGCCAAGGTCCTTATTTGAAATTACAGCCACTACTCCTTAAGGAAGATGACATAGGATTTGGATGGCTTCCTACATTGTATGGATTCCATGGATAGACTTGCCATAGTGGCAAGTTGTACCTATTTTTCTTACAGTTTCTCTCTTAGCCTTATGTTTTCTGCTTGTAGCTTCTCCCTCATGATTGAATTTCTCAACCTTAAGTTGTTTAATTCCTTGGTCATTTCATTTAATTTTTCCTCCATGAGGCCTACATCTTCTACCTTTTTGGATTTTGGAATTTTCATGCATATATGTGTTATGGCTCTTCCTTCTCCAACTCAAAGAAGAGTGGTATAGAAAATTTATTAGGTATAATCCTACCTCCATCAACAAATTTATAGTAGGATTCTAAATTTGGTTTTGGATCAGGCTCCTGGAGTCCATGGAGGCCTTTTTTCTCTACTTTTGGTGCGACTGCCTCTTCATGTAGCATCTCCTATTGCTCCTGTAGCATCCCCTATTTCTCCTGTAGCAACCCCTATTTCTCTTGTAGCTCCTTTGTTTTCTCTTGTAGCTCTTACATTTCCTCTTGTTACAGGGCAACTTGTGTCTTGAGCCTCTTCAATGTGACAACTCTAGTGGTGGGCCTCCTTATGTGTTGCACATGTTTCTTAGTATTTTCCTTAGGATAGGTAACTTCTTCAATATTTTCGTCACTAGGTCCCGCATCTTCCATTTTTCTTGTTGATTCATCAATGGTGCTAATGATTTTTTAAGGAGGATGAGATTTCCCTTGCCTTATCTTGGTGCTATTCCTTGTTTTAAAGTACAAGGGTCCTTCTGTTGGCTGCCTCCTTTTGGGCTTGATTGGTGTGCCCAATGTGGAAAATGTGGCAGCCACCTCTTACTTTGTGTTTCCTAATGAGAGGCTCATTTGTTTCCCTTGTCTCTCTGTCCCTTGAGGTTTGGAGGGCTCCTCAGGGTTCTCTTCCTCTACTTCTTTTCCCTCTTTCTCTTTTTCTTCTGATACCTGATTCAAGCATAATTCCGCATGCATGTGTATGGGAATTAGAGAGGGAGGAGTCCACTTACTCTTTTCAAGATGACTCTCTTATGTCCATAATGGTTTGAAGACAATCTATGGTTGTTTTGGCTCCTTTTCGCCCCTTAATTATCCCCTGTAGCTTCCTTTTTGTGCTCTTATAGCAATTCAGGCCCTCCTATAGAACCTACAAACATACTATGTATCAATTCGATGGCACCCTAGGCAGTCTCTGGTAGCATCTAACTCTTCCTTCTCTAACTATTTTCTAGAAATGAACAATTATGAAAATGGAGTCAAGCCTTGTACTTTTTATTCCTTTTTGTGGTAAAGGCTCAGAGTGATTTGGTGATTTGGCTCTTGCAGAGTTTCCTTTTTTAACCTTTTTCCCCACTCCTTGTAATCATCACCCCACTTAAACTGGATTTTCCACATTGCATGGTGTGAGTAAACTATAGTTAACTAATCAAAGGTGGCCAAGTTTACTCCCCACCTCCAACCCATAAAAATTCCATTCTCGATCATTGAACATATTTTTTCCATTATGTGCATTTGAAAGAGGTGAGGGGTGTCATACCTGAGCCTACTTGTGATGTCGAATTGTTGGAGATGTTTTCATGCTGCTACTGGGCTTTTGAAGGTGTTGATTTCCTTTGTTTTCTTTTGGACAGTTCTTAATAGTGTGATGATTCTTGGCTGATGAAATCCTTTTTTTATGTCTCTTTCAAGTATTCATTCTCTTATTGTTGGAATGGATGGATGAGCTAACATATTCTCTCTAGGGATGTGTGTCCCTTCTCATTTTCATAAATGGCCTCATTATGCCTCAGGGTGACAATATCTTCTACATGATGCTGTTAAAAAAAAAATTGGTTCAGAATTTTGTTGTAACTGTGGAAGCTGCTACGGGAGGGATCCCCTTCCTGTAGTAGTCACTTCATTCCTCCTCAAGACCCCACATTGCATCCGGGAACTAAGATAAATCATAGGAGTTATAGGGACATGATTTGAATCATTAGAGGGTGTTATATGTGGTGAACATGTTGAAGGCATAATTATTTTTCTGGGTTTTTGTATGTATCGCAGAGTAGAATTTTGAGGATGAATTTTGACTAGATGGAGTGGATGAATGATTAAGAAATTTTGTTGGACCTCTCTCAACATTTCCTAAGGATAACATGACCTTTGTGGCCCCTTTATCCAATTGGATCTGCCTCTTAAGCATTTCAGGTTGCTCCTGTAGCAATTCAAGACAATCCTGTAATAGTTTAGGATAGTCCTATAACACTTCAAAAAGAAGGAAAAACATGGTTCAATTGTTGGCTAGATGATGGAGAGAGGTAGGGAGGTGAATGAAGAGGATGAAAATGCAATGGATATCTAGGAAGAATGGAGAAATAAATATGTGGAACTTGTTCTGTAACCACTATTCTTCTGACCCCCGGATGTGGGTGAATAACTCCGCGATCAAGTTGATGGGACAGAGGTGGAGCAAGGTGGCTCGACACCTGCCCACCCTGTACGAGACGTTAAATGCTTAGATGGAAAGGGGAGCCTGGCATGCAATCCATTACGCTCCCCCGTCAAGTGGTTCAGTGTCTCAATGCGTGCACAAGGCAATGGCTCCCTTCGTCGCACGCTGTAACCTACAAGTGATGGCGGCCACCATCAATGATGTAGTAATGGGCGGGTTATTTCGAGGAGGGTTCGGCTGGTATAAGGAGGGGCTCGGCCCTGCATTTGCGGTGGAAAAATATGAGCTGTGGAGCTGGGCGCATCCCTTCCTCTCAGACCTTTTCCTGGTTCTCTTTGCTATTCTGTGTCTGGTTTTTAGTTTGGAGGTTCGTGGTTCTGTTAATTATCCCCAGGACTCTGTCTGGATTTCGAGCTTTAGAAGGTGGCCCCTGATTCCATCTTTTTCAATTTCAAGCCCCTTGTTTATCTACCCTGTTCTATGCATAGTTTTGAAAAGGGTTGAGCGGGGGACTGCAGAGATCAAGGCCTCTCACCTCACTCAGCCCTCAACCGTCTCTGTTGGTTCTCTCGGTTTCAAAGAGGTGTTTGGTTGTAATCCTTCTGCAGCTCTATCAATTATGGCCCATCTTCGTCAGCGAATGGGATGCCGCCGAGGCCAACCCCGACACCCCCCTAACGAATCCGCCTCGGGCTCGCCTGCCACCAGTGAATTTTACACGGGGCGATACCCAAGCACCCGTAGTGGGCGCGGAAGGCGTCGTGCAACTAACCAGCCTGGGGGGCCTTCTTCTTCGATAGGCTCCGCCATCTTCATGTTCAACAACTCACTGCATCAGCCTCGGATTACTGCACACATCTTCGTCGTCTTCTAAGAAACTACACAGCTGGAAGGTTCTAACACTCACACAGGAGGTTCGGGTGCTGCTGCTGGTCCTCTCCCTGCATTCTAGTTTGGCATTGCTGTGATGCCATAACACGCTCAAGTTGAACCGGGCGGAGGCACTCAGGACACGGAGATGATGCCTGCAGAACCTGGACCTTCGACTCAGTTCAATGCTCATGCTGATGATGAACCCGAATTCGGTTGGTGCCGAATTGTGGAGGAACAACCTGACAACTAGCTTGCTCCCGCTAATGATGGACTATCCTTTTGGCTATGGTTTTTGGCAATCCTCAGGCTAGTTCTGTGGTGTCTCAGTTCTGGATCTCTTCTGGTTTCTGTATGGGACTCCTATTTTGTTCGGATGTATGGGTCTCCTGTTTTTTTTGTTGTTGTATGGGTCTACTGGTTTCAGCTTCGATCATGTGTGTTTTTTTCCTCTGTAATGAGGCCTTAGTTTTTTCTGGAATGTTGGCTCTTCTTAGAGCAAGGATATGACTATGGTCACGTTGTAAATATTTTCCCCCTTTCTTAATAGATTTAAATTTACTTAGAAAAAAAAACCACTGTTCTTCTGACTCTTTGGAGTCTTGCAAAAGAGAGATGTTAGCCAAATTGGTGTAGGGACTCCTCCCTTGTGTCTTATTTATTTTTTCTCTTTTTGTTTTTTTGAGAGATGTAGACCGCCTCTATAAAGGTTTTCAATCTACATTCCTGCACTATGCACCTCAGAGAAGGTTTTCACCCAGGGATTGTTTTATCTTATTTTTTTATTATTTTTTTTGCTCTTGGGCTCCCTTAGAGGTTTTCACCCCTAGAGTTGTCCTTTTATGCCTCATGGAGGTTTTCATCTATGCCCTTTATTTTTCTTCCTTTTCTCTTTTTTTTTGAGAATCTTTGTGGACCGAGGGCTCTGAGCCTCCCAATCACATTCAATTCTTTGCTAGTTGAACTAATAAACTCTTCCTTGGACAAAGGCCTTTTATACAACTTCAACTTGTAACAATTGCCAAGTAAGGGAATTCCTTCCTCATCAATTGTTATGATTTGGACAAACCCATTCTCATGACATATTTCCATTAGATAGGTACCCAACTATATTTTCATTAACTTTCCCTTGAAATCCTTGAATCTGGAATCATATAACAAGGCCCAATCACCTTCCTGAAAAGTCTTCTCCCTAATGTGTTTGTCATGCCAAATCTTCCTTTGTAGCTGGATTACCTAAGTGTGCAAGAGAGCTTGCAGCCTAAATTCATCTAAATCATTAAGTTGGCACAACCTCTCTTATTGTGTTGCAGTGAAGTCCAAGTATAACTGATCTACCATCCTTAATGTGTTCTATTCAAATTCAATGGACAACATGGCCTTCTTACCATAGACTAGTTCAAATGGAGTAAATCCAGTGGTAGTCTTCCAAGTTGTGTTGTAGGCCCAAGTGTCTTATAGAAGTCTGTCTGCCAAATCTTTTCTTCTATTGCTAACAACCTTGGTTATAATGTTCTCCAATTCTCTGTTTGTGACCTCCACTTTCCCATTTTCCCTAGGGTGATAGGAAGTGGATGTCCCGTGCTTGATGTGGTGCTGCCTCATAATATCTTCGATCATATTTTATGTGGATTATGATCCTTGATCAATGACTGAATCTCTTGGAAAACAAAACTTGTAGAATATGTTCTCTCTTAGAAAATCAACCACCTTTTTCTTAGTTGTTGCATTTACTAGCTTTGTTTCATCCCACTTAGTCAAGTAACTAGTGCACACAATGATATAATTCTTTTGTCCTGATGGTGGATCAATGGATCCAATGAAATCCATGCCTCACTTATCAAATGGCTCTAGATTCACTTGAGTTTATAAGGGAATTTTATCATTAGGTATGGGCTTACCCATCCTTTGGCACCGATCACACCTTATGGTGTAATTTCTTGCATCCTCATGCAAAGTGGGCCAGTAGTAACTTGCTCGTAAAAATTTGAAGGCTTTCCTTTTGACAGAAAAGTGACCTCCACAAGGTCCATCATGGCATGTTGAAAGGATGTCAAACACCTCCTCTTCCCTCATGTTACGTAAAATTGACTCGGAGTTTGAGTCAAGGTTGACTTGGTTAAATAGTAGTGGTTTTGGGCACATGGTATAGTGTACCCATGGTAGTATGGTCTGTGGTATTGCATGTAACAATTGGTATCAGAGCTAAGTTGGCTTCATAAGGACATTTTTTTGTTGCCAAGGGTTTGTATTGGCCTGGTAGATAGAGAGATAATTAAGTTTTTCTTGCAGATCTGGATCAAAAGCCATAGATTGTGAAGCAAATATGCACACTAGTGGGTCATGAGAGATTCAGTGAATGAGGAGGATATGTGCATGTGGATTAACTAATTGATGAAACATGTACCTGAAAAGAATGCCTAGATAAATGACGGTTATAGTAGCTAGTGACCCATGTAATTCGGTAGATGGGTTCTTTTTATATGGATATTAATGTCATACGTACAAAGACAACAACAAGGGTAAACAGTTTTTTATTATTATAATGGAGTAAAATTTTTAATTTTCATGTAAATGGGCATACTGTCGTAAGACCTGGTAAGACATGCGTACCCCTGGGTAATTATCGGTAAAGTCTGGGTTAGACCTAGGTAATAGGGGGATGTCAGGTTAACAAATCTCGGGTAAAAACTTTGAAGGGGGTAAGGGCTAGAGTGAGCAGGATTGTCTCACTTAGCAGGTTTTAGCTAGGTTTAGTCAAGGAACCCCAAGTCAAGTTTAAGGGGGGAATTGTTAGGTAAAATTGAATCGGGGTTTAAGTCAAGGTTGACCTGGTTAAATAGTAGTGGTTTTGGGCACATGGTATAGTATACCCATGGCATTATGGTCCATGGTATTGCATGTAATGGAGCCTATAAAAGGCTAGGAATACTTCATTGTAATGTAGGCCTAGAGGTGAGTGGTGAAGGCTCACTTGGCCGGATTGGTCAGGGTTTGGCCAATGCTAATGAGATTTCATTGGGTTGGGTTTTTCCTCGGATTTGGGGTTTTCCTAGATAAATATTATGTGTATTGTTTCTAGTTATTTTATTATTCCTCTCTGTAAATCTCGGTAAATCTTAGTAATAATTTATCTCTTTGCCGTAACTTTCTTAACACCTCATACATCTCCTCAATATCTGATCTAGCCCCAACTTGAAGAGATATCACCCAATCCAAGTGAATGAGGCACTTTTCCTAACAATCTTGATTTTATCCTTGGACGATAGATTGGGGGGAACATTCCAATAACCAAGTATTTGGATATAAAAAAACTAAGGACAGAGCACTAAGGTGATAAAGAGGTGTTCATCTAGAAGCTGATCATATACATTTCTTCCTTTTCTATAGGAAAGGTCAGTCTTGACAAGAAATATGCATTCACATTCTCTTTTCCTAGTTTGTCAATCATAGTCAAATCAAATTGTTGCAATAACAACAACCATATAATTATCCTAGCATTGAAATTATGTTTATTCACTAAATATCTAATGGCAGCATGGTGTTTTGGAGAATTTGGTATCTATGGATAAATACTAATTCCCTAGATAAGTAGCCATATCTATAACAACAATTTAAAATATTTTAGTCTTTTCCTATAAGCAATAGATAAGATGAGAAGATGAGAAGACCTACTTGTAGTTCCAATTTCCTCTCGTCTCCTTTGTATCGATCCTGTCACTCCTTCACATACTTAATACACTTGAGAAGTACCTGTAAACACAACAAAAAAAAAGAATTGATCAAAGAAAAAGATGTATTGAATATAAGTGAATGGAATTAGATACATTTCACACATATAAGCATTATAAGACAATACAAACACATGGGAAAAATGTTCAAGTACTTTATTGAATAGAAGAAGGAATTACAACCATTGTGTCTGATTCAAGGTCATTCCTCCAGCTTGTATCCCATCCACATCACATCAAAAGCATGACAAACTTGTAGCATTACAATACTTGCTTCAAAGCCAAATATCATAGCAACATTATCTCCTTACAATTCAACATAATCCAACCCGTGATCACTTAGATGAGTGGTCAATTTATAGGGAGATGAAGGAGGTTTTGTCATAAATGGTGGCATTGAATGGCCTTCCATACTTAGAATTAGTTCCGTGGAGGAAGGGATGAGAGGATAGGATGCATCTTAACTCATTCCTCATCCATTTTCAAGCTCATAAGAGTTCATAAGTGAGGGAACCTTCTAGATGACTCCAAAAGATAAGAATATTCCCAAAACCCTATGTAAATTTCACTCAAAAACTCACCGAGCGTAGGTGAAAGGAAGCCTAAGTTCTCTACAGAGCACCCTGGCATGGACTTGGCTACTCTGCAATGCACCCTTACATGGGCCTACCTTCGCTGGTCCCTCAAGAGGTCATTTCTGGATGTCTTCAAGTCATGAAACTATATGGGAAGGAGGCATTCAAAGGGGTGACTTGTTTTGGGCATGTAACAACTGACATTATCATTTGATAAGCCCTAAAACACTGATCTGGATGATGGGATTGATGTGCCCAAATGGATTTGTAGCAGCTGCCCCCTAAAGCATGATGTCGAAAAAATTCCAATGTCGAATGAAATGCTTTACGATGTGATGAGGAGGTATCGAAGTGGAAGGTGACCTGCATCAATTACAATACATATATCATGATTTTTTATTTTTACATTAATCGTGGAGGGAAGGAATACCCATGCTTAGCTTCTAAACTTTCATTACATGTACATAAATAGTTGTCTACATATATAGACCCTTGATTGGAATGACTATCAATGTAAAACCATTGTACATATGATTTAGTACTCTTGAAATCGCAGCCTGGATGGATGAAACTAGATCCGGGGTCTTCTATATTTTTCAATCGTTTTCTCAAGTATGAGTCTAATCATGTGAATATGTGATCTGAAGTCAAACATAGGAAGACACCATCTGATTACTAGCCAATTATGTAAGTTGTTAATAGATGCAAGAGAAATCAACAATAATGATAATGATCCTCAAGGTACTGTAGTACATTCTGCACGATGTGAATAGATGATTTGATGTCAAACACCATACAAGGTCTTTTGGTCAAAGGCCATTTATTTTAACCTATCGCCGGAAGAGAGAAACCTTCCATTGATCCATGCAAGCCTCAAGGTACTGGAAGGGTGTTTCTAAGTCAACTTCTTGGATGATGTACTAATGTCGACAAGAAGCGACTCATCATGGGAGGGCCTTGATGTATCCCACATCAACAACATGAAACAAGTGTAGTTATTTTGAAGATGGAATTTGACTGACGACACAAGGTTCAAGAATGGCGGTCATGAAAATGAAGGTTTATGGTATTGTAAAGGATGAATTTTGACTGAATGAATTCTCTTGAACATGTTGACGACATTGAATGAATTGGCAGCATTGACCCAAAACCAAAGTAATGGATGGTGTGATAGACCATAGGTATGATAACCATCAAGCAAATAACCCAACCCAAATAGTCTGAATAAATTGGTAGCATTGACCCAAAAAGTGATGGATGGTATGATAGACCAATGATATGATAACAATCAAGTTGATAACCCAACCCAAATAGTCACAATGATGGAGTGAAAGTGTCATGTTCAAAAGCGACCTACTACCATAAAGTGGTTTTCCCCTTTTTCCCATTTTCCCTAGTCATTGTTGACCAATACCTCTTTATTTTTATAAAGATTGAGGAGGATAACATATGCTTGTTGTATAATTCCACCCTTTGGGTGAATCCATCGCTACTTGATGTTTTAATGAGTCTAGCGAAGGTGAAACTCAGTGTTGTCTATATGGACAAGTTTGTCACTATTTGATGTTTGAACCAGTTTAATGACAAAGATAACTCGATCCTTTTCATGTCTAGGGAGTTTGAAAAAGGGACAAAAAGAAAACTCAACAAGTTCTTTTTCGTAAATTTGTCTCTCAAGCTCGAAAAAGCATAAAACAATACGAGAGAGAACCTATTGACCATGTTTGATCAACGTATTTATTTTTCGAAATAATCTATACCAGCCCAAAAAAGGGTTAAACTTATATTGAGTAGATGTCATTTCCAATCCGTTAACGAGCTAAAAAGGACAAGCACTCAACAATCTTTTCATATTTCGAGAGTCTAGAAAGAGCTTAAAGAGGAATCCACTTTGAGGAACGACTGGTGTCTAGGATAGAAACTGGTTCCGGTGATGTCAGAAATTCTCAAATCATGTTGATTTATGTGAATAGGCTAGCTAATAAGACCACTCACTACAACTATTCCTTAGAGAGGTTAAAACAACCAAGTGAAAGTGTATGATCAGCCAAAGGGATGGTGGCGATGGGATGAAAACAACCAAGGCTCATCGGACGAAAGAGGCTAATAGAATGGCAATTACGAGGGTTAAAAATGGAAATGGGTTCATTTTTACACAAGTTTGAACCATAGGGAACTATGCTTGGATTCAGTTTCATGTTTACACAAGCTTGAAACAAGAAACTATGCTTGGAATTAGTTTACATGCCCCCGGCATGATGAAAGGGAGAGTCTCTTGTAATCAGATGGAAGTCATTGTGGTGAAGCAGGACGGTTATCCAACACCTATTTGGCTTTGTCCAGATAGGGAAAAAGGTGAATGGGGTGATTCCCTTCATATAACCTACAAGGAAACTTAACTTTACCACTAGGTGCATGCCCCCAAATCTTCATTACATTCACCTAAGTAGACTACTCATGGCTATGAGGTGGATTGAATGAAGGTTCATATACGAGATCAAGTGAAAGACTTGACTGGGATTTTATGAGATCTAAGCAAAGACTCGATTTGGAACTTTGATACAAGGGAATTTGTTTCATTTTTTAATGAGCTTGGCACAAGACAAGGAACTCTACTTAGATTTCTTATTTCATTTTTTAACAAGCTTGACACAAGACAAGGAATTGTCCTCATATCCTTGGTTTCATTTTTTAACGAGGTTGACACAAGACAAGGAATTGTCCTCATGGGAGCTGTTTCATTTTTTAATGAGGTTGACACGGTAAAAGAACTATCCTCATATTCCTTGGTTTCATTTTTTAACGCGGTTGACACAAGACAAGGAATTATCCTCATGGGAGTTGTTTCATTTTTAATGAGGTTGACACGAAAAACTATGCTTAGAATTAGTTTACATGCCCCCTGCATGATGAAAGGGAGAGTCTCCTATAACTAGATGGAAGTCATTTTGGTGAAGCAGGATGGTTATCCAACACCTTTCTTGCTTTTTTCAGATAGGGACAAAGGTGAATGGGGTGATTCCCTTCACATAACCTACAGGGTAACTTAACTTTACCAGTAGGAGGTTTTGTCATAAATGGTGGCATTAAATGGCCTTCCATACTTAGAATTAGTTCCATGGAGGAAGGGATTAGAGGATAAGATGCATCTTAACTCATTCCTCATCCATTTTCAAGCTCATAGGAGTTGATAAGTGAGGGAACCTTGTAGATGACTCCAAAAGATAAGAATATTCCCAAAACCATATGTGAATTTCACTCAAACTTGCCTAGCTCAGATGAAAGGAAGCCTAAGTGCTCTGCAAAGCACCCTGGCATGGACTTAACTACTCTGCAGTGCACCCTTATATGGGCCTACCTGCATTGGTCCCTCTAGAGGTCATTTCTGGATGTCTTCAAGTCATGAAACTATCTGGAAAGGAGGAATTCAAAGGGGTGACTTGTTTAGGGCATGTAACAACTGAAATTAGGGTTTGATGAGCCATAAAACATTGATCTAGATGTTGGGATTGATGTGCCCAAATGGATCTATAACACATTGTCAGTGTGAAAGAAAGTTTTATAATTAGTGACGTAATGCCTAAACTTGTTCAAATAATGTACCACAACCAAGAGTTCCTTTTCAATGATTGTATATTTAAACTCAGCTTTAGAAAGGTTCTTACTACTAAAATAAATATCATAAGGAAATTTGTATTCCACTTTTCTAAGGAAACTCCTACAACTTTATCTAAGGTGTATGTGTGTATATGGAAAGGTAATTCCCAATTGGGACCCCTAAATATGGGTGCAATGGTCAACTTTTATTTTAGCACTTCAAAGGCTTCCTGATAATTGTCTATCCAACAAAAGTCTAAATCTTTAGCCAGTAGTCCAAACAAAGGTGAATCCAGTTTACTAAAGTCTTTAATGAACTTCTATAACACCCAACTAATCCAAAGAAGCTTCATTCATATCTTTGTTTTTTAGGGACATGGACCCTTTTAATGATGGAAATTTTGTTTGGGTTAACCTGTATCCCTTCCTTGGATATGAACTGGCCAAGGATAGTCACTGCATTCATCAAAAATTCACATTTCTTAGGACTCAATGAAATATTCATTTCAATGCATTTCTTTAAGAATTTGCATAATTTATAAAAAGCTTCTTGGAAGTCACAGCCATAAGGAGTGAATTCATCCATGTATATCTCAATAGTGTTATGAACAAGTTCAACAAAAGATACTTAGAACTATCCTATGGAAGGTAGCAAGGGAATTACACAAAGCAAATGGAAGGACTCTATAGGAAAAGGTACCCCAAGGACATGTTAATGTGGTCTTAAGGGTTGATTTGTATTTGGTTGTAACCACTAAATCCATCCAGGAAGGAGAGGAATTTCTTCCCCACAAGGCCATCTAGGATTTGGTTAATTAAGGGAAAAAGAAAATGGTCCTTCTTTGTAGCCTTGTTAAGTTCTTGGTAGTAAACATAGATCCTCCACTTCCCATTTTTCTTGGGGACTAAAAGAAGAAGGGACACCCACTCACTATATGAAATGGGATATATGAACCCCGAATTCAGTAGCTTTTGTAATTCCTATTTCACAATGTCCTTAAGAATTGGGTTCATCCTTCTCTGGGGTTGGCGCACAGGCTTGCATCCCTATTTGATGTAGATATGATGAGTATAGACTAAGGGATGCACACCCTTCATCTCCTTATAATCCCAAGCAAAAGAATCTAGGTGTTTCCTTAACACAGTGCATAATTTATCCTCATGTTCGACTGAGAGAGAGGGGTTGATATTTAGAGCATAGAATTTTTTAGGGGCTAATATTTGTAGGTGGGCTAATTTTCCATGACTTTTCCAAAAAACAATTTGCCAATTTCCATTTTTTACGATTCGCAAAAATTTTACAATATAAAATTATTTTACCTTAAGAATCACCAACATTATATAGAGAGTATATATAAAATCATTATAAATTTGAATAATTTTACAAATACATCAATAAGAATTTTATAGTTTGCATATTAGGGACTAGTGAGATTCACCATTGTTTTAAAAATTCAAGGTAACTTTTCATCCTTAATATTTTCCCTATTTTAGAGTTATGGATGGGTGAATTTCCACAACCTTGGCATGTTATGGGCCAAAGTTAGTAGAGAAAAAATCAGTCCAAGGAATACCTTTGGGTTCCTTTATTAGCTCATCAATTGGCATGGTAGTGGGAGGTTGATTCTATAAGATATCGTCGATAATGTCATTTTCATCAAATTTCCCTCCCCCTATAACGGTGCCCATTGTGCAGAATAGTTAGGGGGTTGTCTCATTAAATTCTTCCTCTTCCTAATTCTCTAACCGCAAAGTCAATTCATGCTCAATAGAAAGTTGAGCAGGAAGATACAACACAATTTGTTTTGATAGATGCCCATTTTTTATGGTCATGTTCCTAGTCCTGTAACTAATGTAAGCATCAATAGTGGCCAACCAAGATCTTCCTAGGATGAGAGGATAACCATTAAACTTGATTTTGGGCCGGAGGACAAGGAAATCTGTGGGATACTCCCAAGATTCAATGGAGACCATTGTATCCTCAATAACTCTCTCAGGAGCTATTATGGACCTATCTGTAAGTTTCAATACTGTAGTGGTCTTCCTCAAGGCCCCTTGGAGGTTGAGCTTCAACATGGTTTCCCTGGTCATCACATTTATTACAACCCTAAGGTCAATCAAGGTATTAGGGACCATAATGCCATTGATTTTCACATCCACTACCAGGCTGCCAAGATCCAAGAACTTTGGGGAGATCACCCTCCCAAGCATCATGTTAGATAGCTATCCAACAACATTGATAGTGGGGGTATACCTTCTTCTTCTCCCATGCCTTTTGAAACATTCTTGATGGCCTGGATAAGGGGTATTTTGACACATAAATTCTTCAACTCTCCCAAAAGTTCAACCTCTTCTAGGGTATGTTGTTTAGGGTGAACCAACCTTTCAGGATAAGGGGGTGCATTGGCTTGACATGAAATCCCTTCTGTGTCCTCTTAAATCTCTTAGGGTGGAGAAGTTGGGTGATTATCTAGGAGAACCTTCCTAGGCCGAAGGTTGATCTCTTGGATTTACACAACATAAGTAGGATAGGATGTCTCCCCAATGTAAACCGATTGTGCCTTCTTATTGTTTGGGTTCAGATTGGGTTGAGAAAGCATTTGAGGTTGCTTAGGTGGAGTATGATGAGGAAGTTGTGGTTGAGGTTGAGGTGGAGTAGTAAAGTAGGAGGTTGGGTTGTTTTAGGCCTCCACGCTGGTGAGGGGTTGCCCCATGGTAAGATTGGGGTGGATATGGATGAAAAGGAGGGTTGATAAGCTAAGGAGGATATTAAGGAGCATAAGGCCAAGGAGTATGTGTGAACCATGATGGATGAGTGGAAGGTTACCAAGGATGAAAATGTGCATGCTCATTTGGATTATAATGAGCATAGTGTTCACCTTGCATGCCCTGTTGATATGGTCAAGGGCCTTGAGGCCTCCTTTCGTTAATGAAGCATAGTTGGTCTTAACCACCTTCTACCCCTTGGTATACAACATTGAGGGTTGGTACAAAGTGAGATTTTTTTGTTTTATGGTTTTCTTCACTGATTGAACAAAATTCTATGACATTCAATGGGAACTTATTGCTAGGATGTCTCTTAATTCATCTAGGGTAGAAGATAGTTGGTGACCTTTTTTCTTCCTCTTGCTTCCTTTTGATTTGCATAGTATCCATTTGTAGGGAAAAGGTATGCAACATTTAACTCTTAAAACCCTCCAACATACTTCACATCTCATGCTTGATGGTTTTTGTAGAGGGAGAGGAACTGAACAAGCTTTGGCTAGATCTACCCTTTTTCCTGACAACCCTAGAGTGTTTCCTTAATACAATTTTGATGTAATCATAAGGAAATTGGTAGATATATCCTCCATATAGCATGTTGAGGGTTTCCATTACATCCTCCCTGATCCCTCATATATGAACTAGCTTGAGTGACTCGGGATCAAGGGTACAGTTACCCCTCCTATATTTGGTTTGGAATCTTTCCTCATAGTCCTTTAAGGATTCATTAGGTCCACAGTTCATCCTAAATATCTCCTCCTTTGTTTCTTTATACCTACAGTAATCCACGTACTTGCCATTGAAATATTGCTGCATTTGGGCCCAAGTAGTGAGGCTGCCTCCAAGTAAACTCATAAACCAGTGCAAGGCTACATTTGTGAGGGTAGTTTGAAACACCTCCAGCTTCTATTCATCCGAGGCATAGTCATAGTTCCTACAAAAAAAAAAAAAATTCAAACATAAATGTGTGAGGATCCTCAGTGGTCAGGCCATGGAAATGTGGAAGGGAAATAGGGCTTATATTCTGCATTCTGGCCTCCCCATTGGTTTATTTGATAGGGAAAATCTCATTGCTGCTAGTTTCAACCATGGTTTTGGTAGGTGAGATAGGTTCTTATTCACCTATGGGTTCCTCAAAAAATTTCAGGTTGCTTACCTAGAGGATCTTCTAACTCCCTTGCAGTCAGAGAGGGAACTTCACAATCACCAAAGAAGAATGAAGATTGATTTCTTGAAGGGGTGGGGGTTTTTGGTAAGAATTTCCCTCCTACGAGGCATGAAAGAACTAGTTTTTTTTTTTGAAATTTTCACTTTTTTTTCCAAAACAATAAGACTGATGCAAAACAAAAAAAAAAGAAAGTAAATCCTAGGTAGAAACAAAACCTACTTAGACACCTCCCTGACAACGGTGCCAAAAAGTAATGAGCCCCGATATTGCACGAAGGATGTTACAACTCCCAAGGACTCTCAACTTAAATTATCAGCCCGGGGTTCGTACAAATTTAGAGGTGACAATGCTATATGGACAGTAGGTTAGGTTCTACCCATCTAACCCTCACTCATGAGATCAAATCAAGTTGTTCGGAGACGACTCCTTTAGCTAACTACAAAGAGAAAAGCATGTCATGATTGCAAGGAGATGAACAATATTCTAACCACATAAGTGAAGATGACATTCTTTCAATGTAAATTATGATTGGAATTGCATGAAACGAAAAGGCTAGTCTAGTTGAACAAGTGTTACACAGTAATTTGTCACTCTCCTATCACTCTCCATTCTTGATCCCAGAGAACCCTAGTAGTGACGACTGCTTTATACTTTCACCATGAAAACCTATGATCTTGCATCCCTTGAAGTTTGAATAAAGTAGTCCCCACTCCCTTCATAACATTTCCAGAGAATCCTTCTTAAAACCTAGTTTTTAAGGTCAATTCTCTTTCCCAGTGTCTCACCCGCACCGATTTGCAGAGTTTAACACTATGACTTGCACTGATTAGCACTACTGTTAGCCCAGTGCCCGCGCTGGTATACTTCTGTAAAGTTTTTATGAAATTAAACAGAGTTTCACGTCTAGAAACTTCTAGTGGAGATGTGATTGATGTTTGTTTTGTTAGATAAGGGTCGAGAACTCCATATAAGGCTCTTTCCCCCTGAAAAGTGGACCTTCCCAAGGAGATAATACCTTCTTTCCCCTTGAGTGGATCTCATTATTATCATCCTCTCCCTATATAAACCACTTCCTCTTACCCTTTTTGGTTGCACACAATACACCACATAGTGAAAGTGGTGGAGAGATAGAACCAACTGCAAAATTATGAAATCTTTAGCTTTTAATAGAAGAAGATTAGTCTTAGATGACAAAAGACTAGTCTTTGGTAGCTAAAGCACAAGGAGAGAGAGTTAGATCTTGGAAGCCATTTCATGTCAAGCAAGAGGAGGAAAAGAGTGTTGAAAAGGTGTGTAGCAGGACTTGGATACCGCAAAGGAGGTCTCCAACATCAAGGCTTCGGTTGTATTTCTCTTTGAATTTTATTTTAATACAACTAATGGTTTATTTCCTATATCAGGTGTAATATTACATTTAAGAGCTTAGAACTCCTTGAACTTTTAAGTAGATTGAATTAGATTGTATGTTGTCACATTTGCTAATGTTTCTTGTATGTTCGTTTCCAATATCTGAGTTAAGAAAAAATCAGAGTTTTTTCCCATTCCAGTGCTAGTGTGTCTTGACCCTCATACTCTCTTCTTTTGCCCAGAAGTGACTAGGATGCTTTGTTTGCTGGGTTTGATTGATTGATTGGCTTGAAGTTTCATTGCTTGATTTTTTGAGTTTTTGGATGGTTTCTATGACCCTAGGGCATCTAGGTCAATTACCATTCAATTTTTTGTTTACTCATTGTGTCAAGTATCTGATTTGCTGCTTCATTTAATCCATCTTTCGGTCACAACATATTCATTGCTTCATTTTCAATTGAATGAGTGAAAGAGTCTCGTGTGTTCTCTTATTTCAAGTGTCTCTTTTCTCTTTTTGAGCATAGATTACATTACTTGGTTTGTTGATTGAAGCATTTATGTGTTTGGTTTGTTCTATTCAGGGAAGAAGTTGCTTTCAGTGTCATTTATCATGCTTTGGATTTGATCGATGCTTGTTTGCGCAGAATTGTGAAATTTTTCATTAAAGTGCTTTATGTGAAAGATTCATTTTGCATTTTATGAAAAGAATATCATTCTAGTCTACTTAAGCGAAAATGTTGCATTAGTAGCGTTATCGAGAAGCTTGAATTGCATCATCATAAGCATGAGAAATGAAATAAAATTCTTTGTGGTTAAGGGAAGATTAAGTGAATTAGGACATGTATTAGTGAAAGATTTCATTCTTTTATTGTTTCATTGATTGTGTGCTCTCTATCCCTCAATTAGTGTTAACTTTTATCGAAGAAAGATTTATTTTCTCATACAACTGCATATAGGAGTTTTCAGATGACAACGGTAGAGCCTTGAAATTGAAATCTAATTCAAGATCATTCATTAAAATTTATTGAATTAACCTAAGGAAGAATTGAAACTTAATGCTCAAATTTAGTGTTCTAGGCTACGTGTTCCGGTATCTTTAAACCTAGCAGTTGTTGTTAGCTTTAGACAACGCTAGTACGAGCTTGTGCTCCTTGTACCGTCGTGTATATAAAGGGAGACCCCTATAGGTTGCAATCCTTTATACATAGGAAGCCGAGTCTTCCACCTTGTAAATGTGATACATCGAACACAACATTCGGGGAGATAACCTCCTCGTACTTTTTGGTTCGTTGGGAGGTATTCTGCAGTTAGTAGTTAGTTGGTAATCCTTCTACCTAGATTATCCTGACTAGTCATTTTGGTCTTTTTTGACTCTTTACATTTGAAAATATCATTGAGAACTTGTCCTTTCGAGCTCGTTAAACTCCAAAAGTGACTAGAGTGACCTTTTTCCATTTTTCTTGACTCTTAAAATATGAAAAGGCAAAGTTTTATTTCAGTGTCTTAAAATTAACTACCCACAAAATATTCATGGTTAAAGTTATCTTCCTTAGTGATTCTTTAGGTTCAATTCCAATGGTAACATTTCCAGAGTCTACCAGTCAATATTTCGCCTCAGATGGGAATCCTAGTCCTTTTCCTTCTTTTGTAAATGTTGGTGCTCCTTATCTGGAAACATTGTCCCTCCTTAGGTTAACCATTGGTTTACTTGTCTGGTTATTTTCGACCTTGGTGGTCTTGAGTGTCCCGACTCTTGTCCCACCACCTCCTTCGTTTGAATCACATCATGATGATTTTAAGGTTGACCTCTCACATTCTTCCCCTATTTCTTCACCTTCCTCTTCTACTTCGCCTGGTGAAAGTTTGAAATCCAGTAACCAGGAGACTAAGAAGAAGAAGAAGAAGACGAAGAATTTAGATAATAGAGAGGCTAACCATACAACTATTACTCCAAATGCACCTCTCGTAGACAAACCTTATAATCCTCCACGGAAGGTTAGATGCCCTTGCAAGCTGTGTAAGTGTGACAGTATCGTTCGAGACTATCCTGGTATACCCATAGTCTTAGGGTTATGGTCTCAAAATCTGGATCGACAATCCCCATTGACCTCTGGAGATCATGTCAATGCTACACCCTCAGCTAGCGATGGTAAGAAGAAGGGAAAATTTAAATTCCCCTATAGGTTATGTGAAGGAGAGAATCGTCTTCACCTTTTTCATCTTATGGATAAACCTTCCAAAGTTTTGGAAAACCTTACAAATCCTCAACCCCAACTTCCTATTGCTTATTAGAGGCTTTCTTCTAACCCTCTCCTAATTGGTAAAGAGATTGAATTGGATTCATCTCTTTCCCATCCAACTCTTCCTAAGCATGACTCTCTTGTGTTTGTTCTCGACCAACCATTGATTGAAAAGAGTGTCGAATTAGCTCCGCCTTTAGTTGTTCACTCTGTTCTCGCAGAGAGTAATTATCATACTGCTCATGTTCTTCTCTTCTCCTCAGATTCTCATGAATCAAGGAGTGACCTTCCCATCCCAGTTTTTCAGGAGAGTCCTTCTCCTATTCCTGCAGGGCATGGGGGAAATCATAAGATACCCCCATCAAGTAGTTATGTTGTTGATTTTGATTGGAGTCAATAGACTTCTTTCCGCCTTCCATCTTATGTTCCTTTCCAAATCACAACACAAGCCTATTATATGGTAGTACATGGCACTATATTAGACGAAGGCGCATTTTTTAGCATCATGTATTCTACTACTTGGCAAGCTTTGGGTTCCCCGCAGCTTGTGCCTGTCACCCATAATTTTTTTGCTTTCAATGGAGGAACCAGCTAGCCCTTAGGGATCCTTTTGAAGTTCCCTATTAGTTTGGGAGGAAAGACCATCTATATAGACGTGATGGTAGTCCAAGGTCCCTTAGATTTCAATCTTCTCCTTGGATGTGACTATGTTTATGTCATGGGAGCTCTTGTTTCTTCGCCTTTCCTTGTGGTTTTTTTCCACACAAAGGGAGAATAGTGAACATTGATCAATTGTCATTAATTGGTCACTAGGTGCCTTCTTTGTAAACATCTTCCCCTATTGGTTCTTGTTTGCAAGTAGTACGCTCCCTCGCCATAGGTCAATTATGTGGCTACCTATTCTATCTCCACATCTACTGATGATCAAATATATGGTATAGTACATTATGTATTAGGGGAATTGGAGCCTGATCTGTCATTGGTACTAGTTGACATTTATTCCTCCTAGAGCATGGTTCTCCCGTCTAGTGAGGACCTCTTGGGAGCCATGTTCTCATATGGTCCATAAACAAGGGGTGTGAACATAACTCCTTGTCTTGTGTCAAATATTGTTAAAAAATGAATCAAGGAGTCCGAGGATAGTTTATTCCTGTATCAACCTCGCTAAAAAGTGAAACAAATGTCTGAGGATAGTTTATTCCTGTATCAATGTCGTTAAAAAATGAAACAGATATCTGAGGATAGTTTCTTCCTGTATCAACCTTGTTAAAAAATGAAACAGATGTCTGAGGATAGTTTCTTCTTGTATCAACCTCGTTAAAAAATGAAACATATGTCTGAGGATAGTTTCTTCTTGTATCTACCTTGTTAAAAAATGAAACAGATCTCTGAGGATAGTTCTTTTATTGGGTCAACCTCGTTAAAAAATGAAACAAATCCCTTTTCCAAATCGATTCTTTGATTAAGATCTCATAAAATTCCATTCGAGTCTTTCCACAATCTCGAAAGTGAATCTTCATTCCATCCACCTAGCTGAATGAAATGAAGCTTGGGGGGCATATACCTCGAATTGAGTCGTTATGCTCGGTGCATGCAAACTTAACTCAAGCATAGTTTGTCTTTGTTTCAAGCTTGTGTAAAAATGAAACCAAAGTCAAGCATAGTTTTTCATTTCAAGCTTGTGTAAACATGAAACTAAATTCAAGTAGAGTTTCCCATGGTTCAAGTTTGTGTAAAATGAACCCATGCCTAATTTACATCTCGTGATTGTCGTTTTTATCAACTAATTTCTACTAGATGAGCCTTGGTTGTTCCATTTCATCGCCACCATCTCTTTGGCCGATCATTCACTTTCATTTGGTTGTTTTACCCTTTCTTGAGGAACTGCAACGATGAGTGGTTTTACTAGCCAACCTCTTGAATTCTTAGCTTTTTAGTAGTTCCACCATAATCAGAACCAGTTGCTACCCTTTATACCACTTGTTCCTCCAGGATGAGTCACCTTTAATCTCTTTTCTGAGTCGTAAAAAATGAAAATATTGTCGATTATGTTTTCCTTTTAGACTTGTTAAAGCAAATAAAAGTTGGGAGTCATATTTGAGCTCTTTTCTAACTCTCAAAATATGAAACGATTGCCAAACTCTTGTTGTTTTGAACTCATTAAAGGCTGTGAAATGTTGTTTACCCAGTATATGTTTACCCTTTTTCGAGCTAGGATAAAACTATTTACGAAAAAGGTATACCTTAGTTAAACATGACTAGGATGTTCTCTTGAATATTGTTTTCTAACTTTTCGGGTTCAAGAGACAACTTTACGAAAAGGGACCCCTGGAGTTTTCTTTTCCGTGTCTTTTTCAAACCCTCTAAACATGAAAAATATTCTAAGTTTCACCTTTGTCAGACTCATTAAAAGATTAAACGACATAGGACTTGTCATTATGACGAGACCGAGCTTATCCTTCCTATGTCTCATTAAAATTTACTAGGTAGGATACATCCGAAGGATGGACTTATATTAAAAGCATATGCTATCCCTGTCAAGCTTGTGAAAAAACTAGGGTACTTGCCAAAAATGGTAGGGGAAAATTGGAAGTATTCATCAGTTGTTTTCTTCACTTGAGGAAGCATGTCACTCTTGAACATTGACACTCATTTGTTATTTGTGTTAGGTTTCAGGACATCCTCACTCTGTCACTTTCCTTCCTGGGTTTGGGTTATCCATTTTAATATATCATCTTATCTCTGCCACGTCACCATCACCATCACCTTTGATGTAAAATTCTGCCAAACTCTAGAGTTGTGTCATCCACATGTTCAAGAGAATTCTTCTTGCTTGTACATTGTCTAATCATATCTATCACATTCTTGGATTACTCTCATTCATTATGTTTCCCATTTCGTGTCAATGATGAAGGATCCATTATGACCTTCCTTCAACAGATCACTTCCTATTGACTTTAGCTCATTATCCAGGAAGTTGATCTAGAAAATCCTTTCCAGTACCTTAGAACTTGCATGCCTCATTGGCAAGTTCTTCTCACTCGACGATAAGTTCTCATCATTAGCCCTTGATCAAGTGATTTCACATGTGTTCAAATTTAGTTCGTTATTCACACTTCTTGAATTGTACTGATAGTACCTTGAGAACCATTGACATTATGGGTGGTTTCGCTTGTGCTTGTTAACGGTTCACATCATTGGATGGTAATCAAGTGATTTTCTAGCATGTTCAACTTCAGCACGTCTATTCAAATTTTATAATTTGTAGTTTGATCAAGTTGTGTTGGAGTGCAAGACCCTGGGCTTAGATAAAAAAAGTCCATGTTGCGAGCAGTGATGAGTCATTCATGATTATATACATGATTGTTTAGATGGATGGTTGTGACCATGCTGGGTATCATTTTGATCCTGCCCAGTCAAATGGCTATGACAATATCATGGATCTTTTCATTTTGATCCTCTCTATGCGGATGGCTGCACCCATGCTTTGGATCTATTTCATATGATCCCTTTAGTCAGATGGCTAGATCCATGTCGAGGATCCATGCACATGATCCTTTTCTTGATGGATAGATACACCTATACCATGGATTCATGTACTGTTATATGCCTCTCATGTTTATCAGGCATGACTATCTGATTTCAGATATGTACATGTATGTTTGAGTTGCAGGTCTTTCGATGTTGGTATTCCAATTCCTTGCTCTCTCTTAAAGCATTTCAGCCATCACACTCAGCTCTAACTTCATGCTTTAGGGGGAATCTGTTACATAGTAATTTGTCACTCTCCTGTCACTCCCTGTTCCTGATCCTGGAGAACCCTAATAGTGACTACTGTGTTATACTTTCACCATGAAACCTATGCTCTTGCATCCCTTGAATTTTGAAGAAAGTAGTCCCCACTCCCTTAAGAACATTTCCAGAGAATCCTTCTTAAAATCTAGTTTTTAAGATCAGTGCTCTTTCCCAGTGTCTCATCCGTGCTGATTTTCAGAGTTTAACACTATGACCCATGCTGATCGGTGCTACTATTAGCCCAATACTAGCGCCAATATACTTTTGGAAAGATTTTATAAAAGGAAACGAATTTTCATGTCTAGAAACTTCTAGTGGAAAAGTGCTCAATGTTTGTTTGTTTGGATAAGGGCCAAGAACTCCACATAAGATTCTTTCCCCCTTAAAAGTGGACCTTCTGAATGAGATAAGACCTCCTTCCCCCTTGAGTGGATCTCATTCTTATCCTCGTCTCCCTATATAAACCACTTCCTCTTACCGTTTTTGGTTGCACACAATACAACACATAGTGAAAGTGGTCGAGAGATAGAACCAACTGCAAAATTATGAAATCTTTAGCTTTTGATAGAAGAAGATTAGTCTTAGATGAAAAAAGACTAGTCTTTGGTAGCTAAATCATGAGGAGAGAGAGTTAGAGATTGGAAGCCATTTCATGTCAAGCTAGAGGAGGAAAAGAGTGTTGAAAGGGCGTGTAACAGGACTTGGATACCGCAAAGGAGATCTCCAATGTCAAGGCTTCGGTTGTATTTCTCTTTGAATTTTATTTTAATACAACTAATGGTTTATTTCCTATATCGGGTGTAATATTATATTTGATAGCTTAGAACTCCTTGACCTTTTAAGTAGATTGAATTTGATTTTATGCTATCACGTTTGTTGTTTCTCGCATGTTTGTTTCAGGTATTTGAACGAAAGGAACAAAAGGAAGCTAGAGCAAGGAAGCAATATCATCATCAAGTGGATTACTCTTATAAGAGGTAGGACCTCTTATTCGATTCTAATTTAAGGAAATTTACATTAGATTGTCTTGTTTGTGGATATACCCATTCTCTTGGGCCAGAGGGATCATCTCTTTCCCTAGAGAGGATACTCCTACACCACAAGAAGTAAAACTTGATACTCTATTTGAATACTTAATAAAATTAATAGCCTACTTGCATGAATCATTTATCTATTTGCAACTTGTTTGAAAATGAGAAATTCAATCTTCAACCCAATTATGGAAAAAAATGCAAATTCTAATTCTATTTGTTGTCTTTTATTTGTAGTGAGGAGAGGACGGGGTTGGAGTGGTATTAGAGTCTTCCATGATTATGAAATCAAGCCTTGTGGGTCATTATTCAACTTCAATATCCAAGGGTCAGAATCTGAATCAAATAAGGTTGAAGAAAACAATGTTATAAGTCTCCTACTATAACACCCTCCTCCCATATCTACCCAAGTAACCGACCAACCAGGGTAAACATTTGATGAAGAGTTACTATGATAAGATTCAACTCCATATGTGTTAGTTAAAGAATTGGAACCAACGGAACACAAAATTACAAATCTTCCAGGCCTACTGCAGAACCCCCAAGAGCCATCCACACCTTCTAGGTGACTGGCCCCTGAGAAAAACTAACTTTTTACTGCATTAATCCCCAGTTTCACCCATAAAATAGGAATGAGTATGATTGGGACCCTCTAGTCACTCCCACAACATGGGTATGCCTGTGACTAAGGACTTTCCCAAGCCATTTTGTGCCTACGACTCATGGTCACTACCTAGAACTCTATGACACTTGTAGAAATGAAATATAACAAATGAATAATGATACAAATGTAATTACTTGGACAAGGACTTGACTGGACCCTTACTAACCATGATAGGAATTTCGTCAAACATGTCACAATTATGTATTCTACAGGTTTAAACAACATATCTGAGCACGGGGGTCTCATACTTATCTGAGAATCACTAAGAAGCATTGATTCCTCATCACAATAACTACATTACCATATATTAAGTCACATATTCATTGTACATTTAGTGAGTAACCAAAACATGTTGAGAGCCATACATTTTCATTGTCATAAAACTCATTCATAACCAACATATAACCAACATAAATATCAAGAATATAACAACCATATAAGCCACATATAAACAAGTATATTTACCCATAAAATACCAAGGAGAAAGAGAGCTCTTATTAATGATTGCATAAGCCAACCAGGTATGGGACTTCCACAAACCACTCAACTATAGAATAGGCTGAAACAAATCTTTCTTTCAGTGGGTCACCCTCGTGCCATATTCCAAGAATGAATGTGAGATCTCATAAAGCAAATAAATCAAAACCATTGTGGGCTTCCAGAGGCTAAACTACCTCAATCCTCAACTAGTGATTCCACTTCACGGCCTGAAATCACTAATCATCACTAGATTGGTATCTACGCAAGCTATCAAGGGTTTTAGAGAATTTGTTCCAACCAGGGCTTCTAGGGCTAGTAGCTCAATCCAGAGTTGTTGTCGAGATTCCAGAGCATTTGTCCAACCAAGGCTTCTAGGACTAGTAACTCAACCATCCAAGGGATTCGAGAGTGTATGTACAACCAAGGATTCGAGGACTAGTAACTCATCCAGAGATGCTACGGGGATTCTAGAGTGTTTGTCCAACTAAGGTTTCCAAGAAATAGTAACTCAACCCACGACCAAAGACACAAGAAAACAAACAAGAAAACTAGAGTAAAACCCAGAAGACCATGACTATCCAGGAAATGGAAAGCCTAGGAATATCCATTGTCAATCCAGGAAATCCTCCTTGCCAATGAAAAATCATAACCAATAAACTACATGCATATGCCATGCATGCCAAAACTAATGAGGAAAACATATATGCAACTCCATACCTGCAAGAAAAACACCTTGTAGCTATTGATCTCGATGTCCTCTTTCGCTTTCCTACTCTTCCATTTCCTTCTTGCTCCAAATCCCAAGTATGCCACACTTCTCCACGAGTGCTCCAAGAAAACTCAGTATCCAAGAGTATGAGAGAGAGAGATTAGAAAGAGAGCTCCAAAAATGAACTGACAAAACACTACCATTGAAAAAAGCTATGAACTGATCCTCATAAGCATTTTTATCAACAAGGCCTCTATTTTCTCCAATTTCTATTATTTTCCTTCATTTTCCTCCTCATAAGCAACCTGTGACCTTCCACCTCCCTTTTCTCTTAATTTCCATTATTTTCATAAATAAAATGCTAATTAATTGCCTCTTGCCTTTCTAAAGCCTTTTCCTTTGCCTTTTCCAATTTACTTTAGCCATAATAACTAAAATGAACATTCTCTAAGACTTTTTTCCCACCATTTTGCTCGGAATACATGACCCATGACCTTGGTATTATATTTTTACATGGATTTTTAACTAGGGTTGTTATAGAAACCCCCCTAGGGGGAACACTACCATTGGTGTTCAATGACACCTAGAACCAGTAAGACTGCTGAAAACCAAAAGCTACTATCCATGGAGATTTATAATATAACTCGTTACAATATTTACAGTGACATCCTACTAAAAACATGACAACCATACCATTTACTGGAGCTTTATAACACAACTGATTACGGTATTTACAATAACAAACACATATAAGCTTATACACATTTGCTTCAACCAAAAAATAATCATATTGCCTATGGATCTTTATAAATCCATCTCGATACAACATTTACAATAATATACACATATACACATATACACATATACACATATGCACATTTTCTCAACAAACAAATAAAGTATATGATGTCTGCATTAGATACAACGGAATCCAGAGGCTCACACCTCCACCCTCAATTAATACCAGTATTCACCTCCTTCCTCGGAAGTCTAGAATCCCCTGCCAAAGTCAAAGCTGCATCTAATGTCCAGCACAATAATCCCGCACTACTTTTCTTATTGGTGAATAGTTACCGACTCATTGTTCAAGGGCACACCCCCAATGGGCATATGATTGCATCTAGCAATGCTAGTGACTAAAAAAATAAATCACCAACCTTCCCTTGTTTGCTACATAGTCCCTCGAGGATTCTGGTCACCCCTTTCTATGCAGTCACACACCTTCGAAATTCTGTTGGCACCCCCATCCCGGGCAGTCCATCCCTTGTCAAGGTTTCCTCGCATCGGAAGATCAAAAATCCAAGGCATATCCCAACCTTAAAACCATCATACTAGTCATAGCATGCTATTGGAAACCAATGGAAACTATTGGGTACTAGTGGTCCATGTGTTTTACTAGCATCTTGCTTCCTATTTCAATTCCTTTCATTGTCATTGCTAATTTTTGTAGCCAACTTTTTTGTGCTTCTTGTACCAAGAACATAAATTCCATTAGATTTAGAATAAATTGAAATAAATTCACATCATACCTCATTGGTAGCTCATCAATAAGGTACACCTGCAATCTTGTTCACTTCCTGTCACAACAGGGAAAACTAGTTGTTTGATCCAATCATCATGTATAAACATATCACATCTAGTTAGCTCAAAACATGACCATCATAGATTAAAACCATGAATAGCATGAAATCATCATAAAAAAAT
Organism: Pinus taeda; assembly: GCA_000404065.3. Taxonomy (NCBI): domain Eukaryota; kingdom Viridiplantae; phylum Streptophyta; class Pinopsida; order Pinales; family Pinaceae; genus Pinus; species Pinus taeda. Next base: position 73,231 of record APFE030325759.1, read on the forward strand.
CACATATCACATGTAACCATAATAAATCTTAAACATAGATCACATTCATAATAAAACTCAAATAAAATATTGATACTTGTCCTTCAATCGATTTGTACTTCTGCCTTTATTCTTTTTGTACACACATTAGATTGCTTCCCACACCTAACAAGCACCCAGTTCATCCGATTCTCTTCAATCATGTACACATATACATTGTGTACATCATGACACATGCATCCACACACAATGTACGACATCACACAATATATACACCCACACCCATCGCACAACACAACACATACACTTACACCCAGTGTACAAAAAAAACACATACACCTACATTCGATGTACAACACAACACATACATCTACACCTCGTGTACAAAAAAATACATACACCTGGATCCAATGTTCAACACAATACCTATACATACACAGAGTACAAAACAATAAATACACATATCACAATACCATGACTACACAATGCACATGCATAGTACTGCATGCCTGCAACGCAACATGAACGACATGCACACAATACCACATGTACACCATTACCATATGTACAAAATGTACAAAATGTACACAATACCACCTTTACACATCACCACCTGCACAATGTGTACACAACACAACATGTACAGGGACCATCTACACAACATGTACACAATGCCACATGTACACCACACCACCTGTACAATTTGTACACAATAACAAATGTGCACAACACCACATGCACAACATGTACACAACACCACATGTACATAGCACCACATGCACGACATGTACGCAACACCAGCTAGATACAACACCATATGTGTAAGATGTACATAGCACCACATGTGCACAACACCACATGTACAATCATGCACACAACACCATATGTACATAGCACCACATGTACATCATGCACAAAACACCATATGTACATAGCAATACATATACAACATGCACATAGAACCATATGTACATATCACCACATATCAAACATGTGTATAGCACCATATGCACACAATACCACATATCCATCATGTGCACAGTATAATATGTACACAAAACTACACATCCATCATGTACATATCACCATCTATACCCAACATTGCATATGCAATATATGCACAACACCATATATACAACAGACACTCAACACCATATGTGCAATCATTGAATATAAAATATGTACAACATATACACAATAGTAGCACTTCACATCTAAAACCAAAATGTCTCTACCAAGCAACATTGCTTCCAGTGTCTCTCCACCATCCATGCTTATCTTGGGATGTTGCGGATCACACTGTTTTCATTCCATTGGTGTATCTCTTAGCATTACTTGTCTATAATGTAAACATGGGCATAGTATAAACACATAATTTCAAATCATATCCACGTGAGATTGACATCATAAATTTGTTAGGGCTACTCTTCACACTTGATTCCTAACAAGACCAGGAACATCTTCATGCCATTCACTTGATAAGAAATCATTCCTCCATAAGAATGATCCCTGACAACCCTGTCAGATAGTGACATAGATACATACATACACTTAAACATTAGCATAAAAAATTCATGATCCTATCAGACAATGATATACATATACACACACACACACATATATATATATATATATATATAATCATTAGCATTAAACAACCATGATCCATGATGACCTTGTCAGACACAACATACATATAGAAATACATGTATAAATATATAAACATCAGCATAATCATGATTACAGCATAATTACCAGATAGCATAAGGTCAAGATTAAGAGAAAACCCTTTATCCATGCACAACAAGCACAACATTGAGACCAACATTTCCCAACATAGCCAAGGCATCTAACGACTACAACTATTTACCTTACCTTTCCTGATTACCTTGCTCACAACTATATTGCCACTGTCCATTTACACCAATGGACAGAACCAATCCAACTGATTATCATATTCTTACTTTCGACTACCCTTAATCATGCACCGAGCTTCATTTGGGCCTTACATTACCTGCTAGGTTTCATTCATCTCTTTCTGAGCTCTATTAACTTTCCTCTTTCCCAACCAATTCCCAAGACTCTCAAAACATAAAATGGAAGAACAAATGCAAATAAGAAGAAAACCATGAAAACCAATAACAATATGACACCACAACCAAAGTTGTATGGCCATACACTAGACATAAACAAAGTTGCAAATCAAGCGCAACAAATCACAAAATAACAAAAGCATAAGACTCGAAACAAACACCATGACTCAATCCCCATGGTTCCCAGTGCTTCCAAAGGAAAGATCAAACTGAGCCTTCCTTGGAATTTCATGGCAGTCTCTTTGCCATGCAATCTCGTTCATCATATTTCCATTAACACATAAATAAACATAACAACATACCAATTATCTTATCTTGTTGTGCCAAGCACGTTGGCTTATAACTAGACGCATCCATGCCATCTCCCAAGGGAATCTGATTTGCTTGACGGATCTGACTATAACTAGAAACTAGCTAATATACTTGTGAAATACATGTTTGTGAATCTAGCACATATCCACATAATGTCAGACAAGATTATGCTTAAGGATACTTCTTGTATGAAAATCACTGATTCATTTGGAAATAGGGTTTCCAAACATATCCAAAGGAATTCTTGCTCAATTCCTTTCTTTTACCTTTCTACCTTGTTGCAATTGAGTCTTACTATGCACTGTCACATCACCCAACTGTTAGTTATATAAACACATCAACTATTACCTTGTGTTGGACTTGCCAACATGTCCGGTGATCTCCCCATAAGAAGTCCCAACTAGACCTCATACCCTTTGGTGTAGGAGTCCCAGTAGTGGGTCGTATGATAATGCCTTGACCATGATTTCACACATAGGAAAGTAGGATAAATCTATTGGTAACAAGGGTGTGACAGCTGCAGTGAGCCAAGGAAGGTGCATGAGAGGTTCTATCACACTGGGGTTGAGATGAGTGTGCCCCTTGGAAACTTGTGATAGCATGTAGTTAAGGAGGGAACACACGAGAAAAGATGCATCACAACATGGAAGGCAAGTTAAAAAGAAATCCAAAGTGATGGTTAAACCAATAACAGATTTCAGAAAGATTCATACATATATACAAATATAGCTACACATGCATGCGTAAGAAAACCAATACATATATCATTTAGAGTAAACCAGATAGCATAGAATACAATACGACATATGCATGAAACATGTTGGCTCTTGTTATATTAAGAAGTGTATGTTCTAGTCATACAATACATCCATGTCCAACCACTAGTTCCAATATCAGAACATTACAGCCACAACCACCTGATCCTCCAAAGAGATGCACTAGCTCTGTGCAGTGGAGAAGCCAAGGCTCATTACAATAGTGTCCAAGCTTTCTCTAAGATACTCCTATCGAAGCTTGGTTGATCAAAAGCCTGTACAATGAGTTATGAGGGACTATTTATAGCAAAGGGTGGGGTGACCCTTGACTTTCCCCTTTGTGATAGTTCAAGTACCCTCTATGACTGTTACATCCACCTATTGACACTTGACTTACACTTTACATGAAGTTACATTACAATGAACATATACCCATGTGAGACAAAATGGCTTGAGAAAGCCATGCTAGACATCAGTATGACTTAGACAACCATGGAAGTCCAACTCCTCAACATCGTCGCGATGATTAACAGTTACATATTGATGCCAAGATTGGTAGTCCTTGATAATGTCCATGTGCTCCAAGGTGACATCTTTCTAGAACCTGACTCTTGCCTCCATAGCGTTCGAGTAAACTGTCGGGCTCCTCTATCCAACTCATCTATAAGCACGCGCATCATTGTCTTCAATGTGGTTGGACCAACAACATACTTGTGCATGATGTCTGCACTAATGGGCAAGTCTAGACTGGTAGCAATGCGCATCCACTCGTCGAAGTATGAGTGAAGCTCTAGTTGGACTTGTGCCTTTGCCTTCGCCTGGGTGAGAGTCCCAATAGATGGGATCGCATGTGCCTGCACCAAAACAACCATACTCTTAAACACATGTGCATGGGAAGCCTGTATACTAGTGATGAGCTACGAGAGCTCTTCATAGTTTCGGATCTGACTTTGGATATGTGCCTTCAGCTCAGTCGCATTGGACTTCATCATCTTAGGCAAGTGAAGCGAGGCTCCCTTGTACCTCATCATCCATGCTTGCATGTATTCAACAGTAGCATGCAAGTTTGTCAAGATATGTGCTCTTCTAGCACATCGCTACTGCCATCTGTTGAGATGGATGACTACCTTATGCACGGTGCCAAACTTGGAGTACAATGCTCACATAATGATGAGCCTCATCATTGGGTAACTATATGGACCTTAATATACCTCCAAGCTTATTAAAATCAAGACTTCTCATAATTCCTTTCATATTTTAATTATATTTTTCTTAATGAGATGAGTAAAAGTAAGATGTTATGTCTAGTGGTCTAATGTGCATTAATTGTAGGTTTTTGAGAGAAAATCATGGCAATTTTGGCTAATTAAGGGAAGAAAATTGAATGAGACAAGGAGGAGAGATTATAGGAGATAGATCCTCCTCATTTAATCCTCACTAATTCGAATATTCCTCAGTCAAATCACACTAGCTCGAAGTTGCAAGCCGATGAGTCATGGAGATCATGGGCAGTTGAGCTAGTGACAGTTAAGAGCTAGTTCATCTTGAGTTTGGGAGCCAAGCCTCCCTAGATTTAAGGAATTTGTTGGAGGCTTCAGTTGTATAAATGAGGAGGCCTAGAGCCTCATTAGGATTCAATTTTTTTTATGTATGAGCACTAAGCATTTTTGAGTTCAAGTTTTGTGGAAAAACATTGTTATATAATTTTTCTAATATGATAATGAGAATTAGCATTTCCTTGATCCAGCACTGAGTTGAATTAGACGGCTGAAGCTCTTGGGTTAGGGCCCAACCCTAGCAGAAAAGGCTCCTCTTCTTGTACTTGTATGTTTAGGTTATTTCATAGATTAAGTGTTGAGTTGATTTTAGGATTGTTTCATTGCAAGTAGTGGTAAATTTGATTAGTTTGCTTCCATTTGTACATAGGTTCAACAATAGTTTAGAGAGGTAAATGAATAACAAAAAGGCTGATAGTGGGTGGATTTGGCCTCACTCCTCCCTCCAGGGACCATGGTTTGAGGAAAGAAATCCTATGCAGCCCCAACAAGATAGAATTTTGATTTCTTATGGAATTTAGGGTTTTCTGCTACTTAGGCCATCATATTTTCACTTTTCAAGAATAGGATTCAATTGTCATTTCTGATATCTTCAGCCTTGTATTAGATTTCATAGTGTTTCACATTTTTTTGCAAGTATTTTCATGCGTGAACTAGGCAACTAGATAATGAAATTTTGTTTTTTTAAGTTGATCGAAAACCTTTCTTGTTTGACATGATTCATGGATAAATTCCAGTGATTGATGCATTGTAGGAGTTTCAATAGTGCAGGAAGATCTCATGCCAACAACCCCAGCCTAATCTCATCCATCCATGATCACTAAAAGCCACCAAGTCCCTCAAACAATTCACCATTCCATAAGAACAACTTTCTAGGTCCGTTGAGCTCTAAAGAAGTCCTAGCCACTCCCTTGCCTTATTCATTCCATCATTCCCCTTCCCTAAGCCCTGTACCACCTTCAAAATCACTCCTATTTCTCTCAGCCAGATCCTGTAGGAATACAGGGGATCTCATAGGAGCATTAGGACTGTAGTGGCTTGTTTTAAGGTCGATTTGTTGAAAAAGCATCCTAAAGGATAGAAGAAGATTCCTACTTTCCTCCCAAGCCATCTAACCTTTTAACACCATCTCTAATCTACCTGCCACATCACTAAGAAGATTCAACATTCACATTTTCACAAAAAAGGACAAAAAGGAAAAAAGAGTTATTATGTTCATTCATATGCACAACAGTTGAATGTTTGGTTATTTTAGATTGCATGCCTAGGAGAGTTAGGATTACACACATGTTAGTCTAGAATCCTTTTAAAGAAAGATATCTTAGCAATTAGTTAGATGAATGGTGTGTTCCTTGCATTTGATTTAAGTCTTTCCTTACTGTAGTAGACACTGTTTCAATTCTCCCAATTAGTGTAAAATTCCCCTTTCCTCATTGGTAATCAAGCTTCTTCTAAATCAATAGAAGGATGGTTTGAGAAAACATAGCTGTGTTTCTCCAGCTCAATAGTGAAAAAGAGTGGACCCATTGCATTTGTTTGTGTATACAACACTGTCACCAACAAGTTTGTACAAACGTCGGGTTGATAAAGTAAAGTTGGTAGACCCAGGAGTTGCAACATTCTTGCTGCAATACTACTGCTCATGACATAACTATGTCAAGGGACAATACTTCATCTAGTATTGCCTTCTTCAGTTCAGCTCGGGCAAATGTTGTCACCAACTATCCTCCTTGCTTCGCCGTCTGTAGTTCCTTAGCCATTCGCTCATTTTCAACAATAAAAAATTGAACACTTGAGCTAGTGTCTTTGGCATACACTCTAGCTGCATTGGCCAAGGCTGATGGATGTTTACACACGTCAGACATAATCACTCGTTCCTCAACTTGCGCAGGAGATGTATGATCATTCAGAGTTGAAACCCTATGAGACTACACAACTCTATGTTGAGACTCGTCGAATGAGATGCTGTGCATCTCTTTTTATGGCTGATCTCCAAGGATCTCAGTGCCTCCTTAGTCACTTGAGACTTTCTCATCATTGAGATGCGGTGAAGCTGGTAAGTCAACCTCTTGGTGGTGAGGCATAAGGTCGATGTCAAGTTTCGATTCCCGTTGCTTCATAGCCATATCCAACTGTTGAAGTGCTTGCTCTATCTCACAAGCGAAGTCCTGCTCATGTGATGGTTCACCCTGTTTGCCTGATGCCAACCATTTTGATGAATCCACTACTTGTACGGGCATTGTTTCATCTATGTGCACATGTTGCACCCCTTGTTGTTCCTATTGTTGTTGTGGTTCCCTCTCCTATTTGCACAACTCTTGTTCCTTTTGGAGTTGCTCCTTCAACTCATGGAACTCCTTCTTTTCTTCCTCCATTCTTCTCTTCTCCCTCTGTTGTTGTGCGATTCGCTTGTCGTGTTGTTGCCTCTATAGCCATAGCTGCTTTCTCCACAAGTGGATCTGCTTGGAACTTGTAGCTTTGCTCTTCCTCCATGCGATCAACAATCTTCCACTTTCCCTTGTCACACAATGGTATGCTTGCCTCTGTTGCTACTGCTGCTAGTGTTGGTGCTCTTCGGGATGCTTCTTCATGTTGCTTCACTAACCACTCACACAGTGAAGTTGACCTATTCATTGGGTCTAGAGAGACTGTAGCAATATGTCCATGGGTCCTCCTTTGCCCAATGAAATTCCCCATGGATCCAGTTGAATTGTACTCTCATGTAGTGATACTTCACAATACAATGTGGTTCATATGGATTGTAGCTTTGGAGGTCAAATGGATACTTCTTCATCAGTTCTGCTTCGACATTTTCTTGCTTAATACTTCAGATCTCATATAACCCAATCCACAACAGAATAGCGGGCCAAGGTGCCTTCTTCTTCCAGTGTAGTCCAACTATCAATCCTGTTGAGATGTGATATGCTACTTCCTACATGATGAATATGTCCAAGGAAAACATCGGTAGGACATGCAGAGGCTTCTCCACATTGAACATTTGTATGAAGTTGCTGGACGGTGAGGCATATCCCAATGTCTATCAATGCATCCATTTCCTCCTTTGACATGCATGGTGGATCTTGTTCGAATATCATCTTGTAGACTGGGGTGACAAAATGATCATATATTCGTGTGATTACTGCTCTGAAGCTGCATTCAGACAACCACTTATAATATGTGTTCACAACAGTCTCCGCCTGTGACCATGCCCACTCGAAGCTCGGGAACTCCTGTCAGGCACAGATTGCATCTAATATGTAGGCAGACATGTAGATCTGTACTTGCATACCTTCGGGTGGCTGTCGAGCCTTCATTACTTGTTCCTTCAGCTAATAAGCCAACATGTCAGACCAGTTACATGGTCTACCCTTTGGCTAGTTGGTCCAGCGTGATCATCCAACTCAGTGGGATGGTTTTTGTGCTTTCTTGGCCACATAGTCAACATGAAAATATGACCAAGTATTGATATGCCTTCTACAGTATCTTCATCATGTAGATTTGGTTGGGTGTCATCCTGAATCTATCCTTCCCTTTATCCAGTTCTTTAGAATGTCTCTAGAGTTGGCACTGCTGCTGGGTAAGCTGAAAGGAGTCTCCATGATAGTCACGGGCTTTGACATCTAATACATATTATTATAATCTTATGCCCAGAAGGTGGAAAGATTCATCCTGATGACACTTTATAGAGTCATCATCTCGGGATCAGTGTGCGAGATGATTCAGTGTATCATGTACGCACATGGGAACGCGGGGTATCTGCATGAAATCCGGTACAAGCTGGACTTGTGAATGTTCACATACACTTGACGTCTTCGAGGTCTTCTGCAAAAGTGCTTGCAAATGCTTCACTGACCTCTTGCCATTTTAGCTTGATGTCCTTGTCTAGAAACAACTTGGTATCTTCGTAGATCGGTAGACATGCAGACACCTGCTCAACTACTGCTCTAATTTCACTTCCATTAGTGTCCTTTGATCCTGCTCTCTTGGAGGCCATTGATTATGTACTACTAAGAGGCAGATGAACACCTGAAAGATCTGGAGACAAAGCAACATGCATGGCAAGAAATATGTCACCAAAAACCAAGGAAAATTTGGGAAATGACTTAACATATACCTAGGGAATGATAGGAAAAGATTGCGCAATTTCTGCTGGGAGGTTGGGTGACTAGCTGCCATAACTGTGCAAAAGGAAGTTTGGGTTGTCTAGGAGGCAAGAATGCCTACTGGATTTTTGCAATGCACAATCTAGGCTGACTGCTGACTGCTGGGATTATGCAATGCGCAATTCCAACTGGCAATGACTGCAGGCTCTAGGACTGAATTGCACAATTTTCTGGGCCAGCAACCATTTTCCTTCACAAATTTGCAAAACAATTCTGGAGGATAGTATCTGGATATAAATTCACATTTCTAGAGAGCAAGACATAGCCTTCCTTCTCCAGATTGTGCAATGCTGTTTGGGTGAGGCAAAGTCCAGGTGAAGACTGCCCAGACCCGCCAACGGGGAACTGAAAGAAAATCTGAAAGTGAATGCATGGCGACACTAAGTGGAAGAAGAAGTGATTGATTGCACATGCAAATATCAAATGAAAGATTCAGTGAACATATCAACATGCATGTGGGTGAAGTGAGTCACCGAATTGGAACACCCTGTTCGTCAGAACACCCATCTTCCTCATGAAGCATGGAAAGAAAGTCATGTAAGAACTTAGACTAGGCCACTTCGTCTTCACCATCATACGTGTAAGTGGAAAAGAGATCAAAGAACTCCCTCGTGATGGTGACATTTTCATGATTTGAGAAACAATGTGGAGGGAGAAGAGTGCAAGAATCCATGATAGATATGAAAAGGTTCAAAACAGGATGAGAGGACATAGCTGGTCATCTGACCCTCCTTCTAGCACCAGAAATGTTTATGGTGCTAGACCCACCAACATGTTAGGGGATCTCCCCGGTAAGAAGTCCCAATTATACCTCAGACCGTTTGGTGTAGGAGTCAAAGCAGTGGGTCATAAGGTAATGCCTTGTCCGTGATTTCGCACAAAGGCAAGTAGGATAACTTTGTTGGTAGCAAGGGTGTGACAGCTGCAGTGAGCCAAGGAAGGTGCATGAGAGGTTCTAACACATGGGGGTTGAGATGAGTGTGCGCCTTGGAAACCTGTGATAGCACGCAGTTAAGAAGGGAACATACGAGCGAAGATGCATCACAACGTGGAAGGCAAGTCAACAAGAAATCCAAAGTGATGGTTAAACCAACAACACATTTAAGAAAGATTCATACATACATACACAGATAGCTATACACGCATGCATAAGAAAACCAATACATATATCATTTAGAGTAAATAAGAGAGCATAGAATACAATACAACATATGCATGAAACATACTGGCTCTTGTTATATTAAGAAGTGTAGGTTCTAGTCATACAATACATCCATGTCCAACCACTAGTTTAGATAGCAGAATGTTATAGCCACAACCGCCTTCTCCTCCAAAGAGATGCACTAGCTTTGTGTAGTGGAGAAGTCAAGGCTCATTACAATACTATCCAAGATTTCTCTAAGATACTCCTGTCGAAGCTTGGCTAACCAAAATCTTGTACAATGAGTTATGAGGGACTATTTATAGCAAAGGGTGGGGTGATCCTTAACATTCCCCTTTGTGACAGTTCAACTACCCTCATGACTCTTCATCTACTCTATGACTGTTACATCCAACTATTGACACTTGACTTACACTTGACATGATGTTACATTACAATGCACATGTACCCATGTGAGACAAAATGGCTTAAGAAAGCCATGCTAGACATCACTATGACTTAGACAACCATGGAAGTCCAACTGCTCAACATCCTCGTGATGATCAACAGTAACATACTGGTGCCAAGATCAGTAGTCCTTGATGGTGTCTGTGTGCTCCAAGGTGACATCGTTCTGGAACTTGACTCTTTCCTACATAGCATTCAGGTACACTTCTCGAGCTCCTTTGTCCAACTCGTCTGTAAGCATGCACATCATTGTCTTTGATGCGGCTGGAGAAGCAACATACTTGTGCATGATGTCTACACTATTGGGCAAGTCTATGTTGGTAGAAATGTGCATCAACTCATCTAAGTATGAGTCAACCTCTAGTCAGACCTGTGCCTTTGTCTTTGCCTAGGTGAGAGTTCCAAGATATGGGATCACATGTGCATGCACCACAACATCGATACACTTGAACACATGTGCATGGGAATCCTCTATACTAGTGATGAGCTACGGGAGCTCTTCATAATTTCAGATCTGACTCTGGATACGTGCCTCTAGCTCAATCACATTGGCCTTCACCATCTTAGGCAAGTGAAGCGGGGCTTCCTTATATCTCATCGTCCATTCTTTCTTGTAATCAACAACATCATGAAAGTTCTTCAAGATACGTGCTCTTCTAGCACATCGCTGCTGCCATCTGTTGAGATGGATGACTTCCTTATGCATGGTGCTAAACTTGGAGTACAATGCTTGCATAACTGTGTTAAGGGACAATACTTCAGCTAGTATTTCCTTCTCCAGTTCAGCTCGGGCAGGGGCTGTCACCAACTCTCCTCCTTTCTTGGTTGTCTGTAGTTCCTTAGCTATTCGCTCATTTTTAGCTATCAGAAAATGAACACTTGAGCTAGTGGCTTCGACATGCACTCTAGCTGCATCGACTAAGGCTGTTGGATGTTTGCACATATTAGACATGATCACTCATTCCTCAACTTGTGTAGGAGATGTATGATCATCTAAAGTCGACACTCTACGAGACTGCACAACACTATGTTGAGACTCGTTGAATGAGATGTTGTGCATCTCTTCTTTCGGCTGATATTTGAGGAGCTCAGTGCCTCCTCAGTCACTTGAGACTTGTTCATCATTTGGATGCGGTGAAGTAGGAAAGTCAACCTCTTGACGATGAGGCATAAGGTCGATGCCTTGTTCTGATTCTCATTGCTCCATATCCGTATTCAACTGTTGAAGTGATTTCTCTATCTCATGATTGAAGTCCTGCTCCTATGATGGTTCACCATGTTTTCCTGATGCCAACCGTTCTAATGAATCCACTACCTATACAGGTGCTGTTTCATTTGTTTTCACATGATGCGCCCCCTGCTGTTCCTGTTGCTGCTACACTTCCCTCTCCTGTTTGCATAGCTCTTGTTCCTTTCGGAGTAGGTCCTTTAGCTCATGTAACTACTTCTCTTCTTCCTTCATTCTTCTCTTCTCCCTCTACCTTTGTGTGATTCAGTTGTCGCACTGTTTCCTCTTCGCCTCTATAGCCACAACTGCTTTCTCCATAAGTGGATCTACTTGGAACTTGCAAATTTTCTCCTCCTCCATGTGATCAACAATCTTCGTCTTGCCCTTGTCCCACACTGGTATGCTTTCCTCTGGTACTACTTCTATTGTTGCTGGTGCTCTTTGGGATGCTGCCTCACGTTTCTTTGGTAACCACTCCACAGCGAAGCCAACCTATTCATTGGGCCTAGAGAAACTATAACAATATCTCCATGGGTCCTCCTCCACCTAATGAAATTCCCCGTGGATCTAGTTGAATTGTACTCTCATGCAGTGATCCTTGAAAATACAATGTGGGTCATACAGATTGTAGCCTCAGAGGTTGAATGGATACTTCTTCATCATTTCTACTTTGACATCTGCTTTCTTTATACTATGGATCTCATATAACCCAATCTGCAACGGAAGAGTGGGTTAAGGTGCCTTCTTTTTCCAGTGTAATCTAGCTATCAATCCTATTGAGATGTGATATGCTTCCTCCTACATGACGAGTATGTTGGGGGAAAAATTTGGTAGGACATGTGGAAGCTTCTCCACACTAAAAATCCGTATGAAGGTGTCAGACGGTGAGGCATACCAATTAGCAATGTCTATCAGCGCCTCCATTGGCTCCTTCGACATGAAGGGTGGATCTTGTTCGAATATCATCTTGTAGACTGGGGTGACAAAATGATCAGACAACGTTGTGATTACTCCTCTGAAGCTTCATTTAGAAAACAACTTACAATATGTGTTCATAGCAGTCTCCACTAGTGACCATGCCCACTCCAAGCCTGGGAACTCTTGTCGAGCACATATTTCATCTAATATGTAGGCGGACATGTAAATATCTTCTTGCATACCTCTGGGTGACTATCAAGCCTTCCTTACCTGTTCCTTCAGTTGATAAGCCAACATGCTGGACCAGTTACATGATTTATCCTCTCTGGCCAATTGATCCAACACGATCACTCAACTCTGTGGGAAGGTTTCTGTGCTTTCTTGGCCACATAGTCGACATGAAAATATGCCCAAGTATTGATACACCTTCTGCAGTATATTCCTCTTGTAGACCTAGTTGGGTGTCATCCTCAATCTAGTCGGCTCCTTTACCCAGTTCTTCAGAATGTCTCTGGAGTTGGCATTGTTGTTGGGTAAGCTGAAAGGAGTCTCCATGATAGTCACGGGCTTCAACATCTAATACATATCATCATAATCTTGTGCCCAGAAGGTGGCAAGCTTCATCTCGCTGACACTGTTTAGATTCATCGTCTCGGGATCAGTGTACGAGACGATCTAGTGTATCATGTCTGCGCATGGGAACATGGGGTATATGCATGCAATCCAGTACAAGCTGAACTTGTGAATGTTCACATAAAATTGACGGTCTTCGAGGTCTTCAGTAAAAGTGCTTGCAAATTCTTCATTTACCTATTTCCATTTCAGCTTGATGTCCTTGTCTAGAAAGAACTTGGTATCTTCATAGATCGGTAGACATGCAGACACCTGCTTAAATGCTGCTCTAGTTGCACTTCTATCAGTGTACTTTGATCCTACTCTCTTGGAGGCCATTGATCTTGTAATGCTAAGAGGAAGATGAGCACCTAAAAGATATGGAGACAAAGCAACATGCATGGTGAGAAATCTGTCAGTGAAAACCAAAACAAATTTAGGGAATGACTTAACACATACCTAGGGAATGATAGGCAAAGATTGCGCAATTTCTGCTGGGAGGTTGGGTGACTGGCTGACATGAATATGAAAAAAGCAGTCAGGGTTGTTTGGGAGGCAAGAATAGCTGCTATATTTGTGCAATGTGCAATCTAGGCTGACTACTAACTACTAGGACTGCACAATGTGCAATTCCAATTGGCAATGACTACAGGCTCAGGGACTACATTGCGCAATTTTCTGGGCCAACAATCATTGTCCCTCAAAAATGCACAAAAAAATCTAGGAGGACAGTGTCTGGACATAAATGAGCATTTTTGGAGAGGAAGACAAAGCCTTCCTTCTACAAATTACCCAATGCTGTCTAGGCGAGGCAGACTCTGGACCATGGCTGCCTAGACCCACTAACAGGCAACTAGAAGAAAATTTGAAAGTGAATGCATGGCGACACTAAGTGAAAGAAGAAGTGATTGATTGTGCATGCAAACATTGAATGAAAGATTCAGTGAACAAATCAACATGCATGTGGGTGAAGCGAGTCGCTGAATTGGCGACCGTTCATGCAAAACAGTTTCATGCATGTGATAGTAGTGAGATAGAAACAAAAACAAAAGTGGTGCTAGTACAAGCTAGTATACATGTAAATGACAACAAGAATTCAAATAAATTAACAAAACAATATTCACACAACCGAAAACACAAAAAGAGATAGAAATGCCGAAAAAAAGACAGGTTGAGACCACTTACCCATGAATAGCTGAGCTGGATGTGTTGAAGAGTTCTGGATGTGCTATGGGATGTCAAAACTCCAAGATCGATGTGAAATAATGAGCTCTGATGCATCGAATAAATAAGTTTGAGCTCATGACGCGCATGCTAGAAATCGAGGAAAAAGTAACACTTGGAGGAAAGTTTATAAAACGAACTTTGCATGTAACCTTCGGTTGCTAAATATAGCTCCCTAAATCATGGGATGCTTTTTGCATGTTGCCTTTTTCTATTCCCAGAAAAAGCAATCCATGCATGTAATTCAAGTTTCCTTGGTCCCGGGTGGAACTGGTCAACCCAACTACTCATGCATGAGGTTGTTCAACTGTTAGGAGGAAATGCACATTTCTGGCTGGGAGCTGGGCTAGATGCCTAGGATATTTGCACAATTTTTGGATAGAGCAATTGACTGCTGCCTAGGATTGCACAATTCCTAGGTTGAGAAGGCTTGTTGGGAAGGAGGCTTAGTTTTCTGGGTGAAGCTTGACTGACAGGATTGTGCAATTCTGGATCCCACAGGCTTCTAGATAGAATTGTGCAATTTCTTGGGGAAGATGCTCAGCCTCCAACTAGACAAAGTCCGGGTGATTAGCCTATGAAGTGAATGCATCAATATTTGATTTACATGTTGAATTTGTGCAAGAAAAATAGTGAAGCTTGTGTACTTGACAAAGAAAGACAAGGTGCCATGAAATGTTGGTAGGGAGGCTCCAAAACGAAGCTAAGAAAAATTTTTGGAGGGTGGTTGTAGCTGCTACAACACCTTGTCATGCTAATACCAAGCATTTTTCCCTACAAATGCTCACACATGTGAGTCTCATGTTCCAAATATTAAGACATCATGTATATTAATTTGAAATCAACATTTACTAAGTCTAACAACCATGTCATACTCAACAATCAAATCACATTAATCAATCATAATACATATTCTACAACTATCACCTACTTACACTCAAGTACATATCAGCTGTCTCAGAACATATGTATTAGTAAACATTTTAAAATAAGACCATTTCTTCATGCAATCTTATAGACACATACTCATATCATGAAATTGATCAGACATTCAAACAACAAATAGATGACATAAGCAAACTCATACCTTAATATATCTCAGGGGAGCTATCTTGTATGCATAATCATTCTAAATTAGCACAATATAACTTCACAACACATCAACTCAAACATAATTAAGGTCATGCTATCTGTGACAGTAACTAGCTAACATGTTAACATCATAAGCTCATAAACAATTCTCATTCATGCATAACAATCACATATGCATAGCATGTTTATATTAGTGTAACAAAATATCAAAAATAGGTCAACTCATACCTGAATGTCACAACCATAACCATCTACACATACCAATCTAGATCAACACGATACATATAACATCAAGATCTTAACGAAATAACCCTGACCATCAAGTTAAATATCATATAATAGTCAACAAGTTAACATATAAAATACTTATCAATAACATATAACATAATAATCAAGCTAACTATCATATAACAACAACAACAGCAATGCATATATAAATTATTTTACTATCATACATGACTATCTAATGCATGTGCATATGACCACACTTAACTAACATCTACCATGCATGTAACCACAACAACAATAGAATGACACGAATATAAGTAACCCTAATTTTTATACAACCATTAACCACATACCCGCATGCCAAACATACAAACCTATATGAAGATCTTCTCTCACCCCAAAGTCTAGTGCCACAACTTCACTTTAATGATTTTCTCTCTTGCTCTATCTCAACCAACACATTAGCATCATAACATACCAATAGAGTCAGGATGAACTAATTGCATAAAATGACCTCACAATTCATGTATGACCTATTATACATGCATAACCATAACCATGACAATGCATGCATAACAACATATAGACATTGGCATGTATAAAAAAATATTATACAACTAACATGAATTCATGACAAATGCATCCCAACAAAAACTACATGGAAACACAACTGAAAAAATGACTACCACCATGCATACGTAACAAGCATGTATAACATACATGCATGCATGACAAACTCATTATTCCCATCCAATCCAAGTGTTGAACCATTATTTGATACCACTCTGTGGTATCACATAACACCCAAAGAGAAAAAAAACCAAATATTCCCCAAAGAGAATGGAACCCACTCTAATACCACTCTGTAACACCCTCCTCCCACATCTACCCAAGTAATTTGCCAACTGGGGTAAACATGTGATGAATATTTACTATGATATGATTCAACTCCCTATGTGTCACTTAAGGAAGTGGAACCAGTGGAGCACAAAAGCACAGACCTTCCAGGCCTATTGTAGAACCCCTAGGAGCCATCCACACCTTCCAGGTGATTGGCCCTTCAGACAACCTAACTTTTTGTAATTAATCCCCTAGTCACTCTCGTGACATGGGAATAAGTTCTATTGGGATCCTCCAGTCCCTTCCACAACATGGGTATGCCTACGACTAGGGACTTTCCAAAGCAGTTCTATGCCTGCGACTCTGAATTCCGTGCCACCTTTTTAGGCCCAGGGCTCAGGTCACTACCCAAAACTCCATGAAACTTACAGAAATGAAATATAGCAAAGGAATAATGATATAAATGTAATTAGTTGAACAAGGACTTGACTAGATCCTTACAAGCCATGAAAGGAATTCCATCAAACATGTCACAAATATGAATTCTATAGGTTTAAATAACAGCTCTGAGCATAGGGGTCTCATACTTATATGAGATCACTAAGAAGCATTGATACCTCATCACAATAACTACATTACCATCTATTAAGTCACATATTCATTGTACATCTAGTGATTAACCAAAATGTGATGAGAGCCATACATTTTCATTGTCATAAAAATCATTCATAACCAACATATAACCAACAAAAATATCAGGGACATAATAACCATATAAGCCACATATAAACAAGCATATTTACCCATAAAATACCAAGGAGAAAGATAACTCTTATTGATGATTGCATAAGATGACCAGGTATGGGACTTCCACAAACCACCCCACCATAGAATAGGCTAAACCAATTCTTTCTTTCAGCCAGTCACCCCCATGCCATATTCCAAGCATGAATGTGGGATCTCATGAAGAAAATCAACCAAAAGAACCCAGGGCTTCCAGAGGCCAAAACACCTCAACCCTCAACCAGTGATTCCACCTCACAACCATAAATGTCTAACCATCATCATATTGGTCTCCACCCAATATTTCTAGGGCTCTAGAGCATTTGTTCCAACCAGGGCTTCCAGAGCATTTGCCCAACCAAGGATTCCAAAAATAATGTTACTCAACCCACAACCAAAGGCACAAGAAAACAAAAGTAAAACCCACAACACCATGAATTTATAGGAAATGGCAACGCTAGACAAATCAACTATCAATCCAGGTAATCCTTCATGTCAATTCAATATCATAACCAAGAAACCACATCCATATACCATGCATGCCAAAACTAGTGAGGAAAACATACATGCAACTCGGTACCTTCAAGAAAAATCCATTGCAGCTGCTAATCTCGATGTTCTCTTGTGCTATCCTACTCTTCATTTTCCTTTTGGCTACAAATCCCATGTATGACACACTCCTCCAAGAGTGCTCCAAGAAAAATATGTGTTGAAGAGTATGAGAGAGAGAGAATAGAGAGAGAGCTCCAAAACTGAACTCACAGAAATCTACCACTGAAAAGAGATATGAATTGATCCTCAAAAGCCTTTTTATCAATGAGGCCTCTATTTTCTTAAATTTCCACTATTTTTATTTATTTTCCTCCTCGCATGCAACTTGTGACCTTTCACCTTCCTTTTCTCTTAATTTCCATTATTTTCATAAATAAAATGCCAATTAATTTCCTCTTGCCTACCAAGGCCTTTTCCTTTGCCAATTTCCTTTAGCCATAATAACCAAAATGAACACCCACTAGGAGTTTTTCCCACCATTCAACTTGGAATATGTTTCCCATGACCTTGGCCTTATGTTTTTACATGTATTTTTAACCAGGGTTGTTATAGCTACAGGAAGTTTTACAGGAGGCCCTATATTGCTACAAGAGGCCTTGTTTTTCTATGGGAGGGGGGTCCGAGAGATTTTTGAGAACATGAATGGTGTATTGAAGGTAGAATAAGGTGGATCAAGGTACACAAAGGTGAATGAAGGGGATGTGATCCCATTATCCAAGCCTAATACCCCTCGGAGGTCTATCTTGCGCCAAAGTTTGTGCCCATGGTGTCCTCCATTTACCCTACCAAAGTGATCTCTGTGTGAGAGTTTGGAGGAAATGTGAGGTGTCTAGGAGGGAGATAAAATGGTGTAAGTGGATGTAGAAAGATGTGCCCACCCCTTCAGGTCAACACAATCCATGTAAGCTAGTCAAACACATGCATCAAATAATCACTATTACAACAAAGTAAATTAACATGGAAAAGATGAGTTGAATTTTATTAAAATCTAGTCTATCCTAAAACACAACTCCGATTTCCAAGCCAATCCTACTAAATTCTAATTTGCAAAAACTAAACATGTAGAAGGATTACAGTACAATACTTAACAATTTCCAATAAATCATAAACACATATTTTTGGGTTGTTATTGTAGATCTTCTAATCACTCTTCCCACAAGAGAGGTGATAGGAAAACCCGCAACTACACGTTTTATGACATAAAACCTACTGAAACAAGAAAATAATTGCAATGAATTGAACAAGAACAAGGAAGAAATACAAGAGAAAAAGCCTCTGGGTTGGTCCCAAACCCAAGGGTTTTAGACCTTTAGAACTAACTTAGATGCAGACCAATAGTGAACTTCTCATTAACAGAGTTTTGGTGAGCAATATTTGATCTAAAGATGAGTTGGGGAGTTAATGCAGTAGAAAACCCCCCTATATTCTCTCTAGTTGTCTCCTATCAGCCCCTATGTAGTAAATATCTCCAAAATTGCTTCTTTTGCTTGAATATTAATCACATTAGACGATGAAATACGATAAGAAACCTTTAGTCTTCTTACTAAGCATATTATGGTTAAAAATGTAAATTAATGTGATAAAATGAGAGTTTTAAGGGTTGGAGGATAGCATAATGGGCCTCAAAATATACCTATTGATGGGACCCATCATATACAGATAGATGGTATTCATATACTTGTGGTTCAAGTTTCAAACATTGATTCATTATAATTTTAGAGATATGGTCAAAGGAATTTATGCTTCCCAAATTCCCTTGAAATCTTCTTCAGATAGGCCAATTTGGTTTCTTTGCTATGTCTCTCTTTCTATGATGTTTAAAAATCTAAAATTTGGAGGAGGAAAATTAGAGATATAAAGGTACTTATGGTAGAACTTTCAAACCTTATTTTCATACTATTTGGAAGATATGATTTAAGCAAATTAGTGTTCTTGAATGCTCATGAAACATGCTTCAAATGTCCTTGATACATAAGTTTTTGACAAGGTAATGCATTGTGACTCTTCTAAAGAATTTATGAAGGATATGAGAAGGTAAAAGGGCTAAACTTCAAACTCATAGAATACAATTTCAAATTTTAAAGATGAATGGAGAAGAAGACATGTCATATTTTTTCCTTTGAGTAGGTGAAGTTATAAACACTATTAAAGGACTGGGTGAAAGATTGAAGAATCAACAATTATGTAGAAAGTGTTGATACGTCTTTCATTGAGGTTCAATCCAAGGGTTTCATCTATTGAAGAAATCAATGATATAAGAAAATTGAATATGGATGAACTACATGTAATACTCACTGCATATGAGATGAGAATAAGAAAAGAGAACTTTGGACTAAAGGAAGAAACCTTCAAAGGATTAAAATAAACAAAAGGACACGAGTATCATGATCACTCCAGCCTTGAATCAAATGAAGAAGTTAAATTTGTGAGAAAGTTGAAAAGAGGATCTAGAAAATATAAAGATAACTTGTCATTCAAATGTTTGAAATGTGGTAACATAGGTCATCATGCTTCAAAATGTCCATATGGAAAATTTAAAGATAGTGATGATGAAAAAATATAGAAATAGAGGGAAATTTCATAGAAAGGGAAGATATCTCAAGAATAAAATATTTTATTCCAAGGAATATAGTATCTCATCAAAATATAGGGATGAAGATGCATCTGATGATGATCGAGAAGAACGTCTATTCATGGCCTTGGTAAATTTGAAAGAGAAATCAAATGTAGTGCAATATATCTCAAAAGTAACCAACAAGGTAATATTCCACTATGTTTCAATTGCGGTAATGAAGGTCATTTTTCTTATAGATGTCCATATGAAAAATATGAAGGCAATGATGATGAATATGATTTTTAGAAATGCTTGCTCAAACTGTTGATAAACACAATAAAGATAACCAAGAAGAGAAGACAAACGCAAAGGAGGAAATTAAAGGTAAGAAATATTTTCAAGGTGAGATCTCCACTACTTAAAAGCAATAAACATAATCACAATAATAAAAAAATTACAGGGATAAATTGCAGGAGTATGAAGATAAGGATCATGATGAAATAGGGAAAAATATTTCCATCCTTAAAAATCAATTAGAATAATTAAGGGGAATGAAAGAAGTGGTGACAAGCTTGTTGGAAGAAAAGGAAGGGCATTGTGAGAAACTAGAAGCTAGGATTGTTTCCTTGATAAATGATCATGAAAAGGAAAATGATAAGATAAAGTTTGGAAGAAGTTATAATATCCCAGATAATTTACTTAGTAACTAGATAACCGATTTTATTAAAACAAGTATTGGTTTTAAAGAAGATAATGAGATTTTCAAGGGAGAATCAAGCTAAAGACACAAGAAGAAGAAGAACCTAAAATCTATGTCAATGTGCTAAAAGGATCAAGAAACAATAAAAACAAAGTTAGAGCTAAAGCTAAGGATAAACAAAGACATGATACCATTAATAGTGAAAATCACAACATGAAAGAAGGAGAGGTCCAAAAAATATCTAATCCTCAAGTGAAAAAAAGTAGAGCCAGACACGGAAGTAATGACCAACCAAGACCTAAAAATGAATTCAGAAGAATTTCTCCACCAAGAATGTTCATCATATCCACACATCAAAATTTATTTTATGGCCATTTCTTTTCATGTAGTAATTTTGGGCATAAGGTAATAGATTGCATAATATATGTAAGAAATGACTATAGTAGAGATAGAAGCAGAGGATCTTATGAGACCCCAATGAATAAATTTGAAGGAAACAAATCTATAAATTCTTATGAAGGTAGTCAAAATTAATTGCCTCCTCTACTGGATTATATTGAATGTTACAAATTTTCAATAACTATGGTCACAAAACAAGTGAATCTAAAATTAGTCCAATAAGGCCTCTCAAGCAAAAAAAGCAAGAAGAATCCACAAAGATTTGGAAAAATAAGCAAGAAAGACAAGAAGAGTCTAGATTTTTCTATATGCTCAAAACCAAGGGAATAAATGGTACATTGATAGTGGTTGCTCAAAGCATATGTTTGGAAATAAGAGTGATTTTATATCTCTAAATAAATATAAAGGATGAAGTGTTACCTTTGGCATTAATCCTCCAACAAGAATAATGGGAAAAGGGACAATTGTTTTAGACAAGGGAAAGACCAAAGCTTAGAATGTACTATATGTTGATGGTATTAAACATAATCTCTTAAGTGTGATCCAAATGTGTGACCAAGGATATGCAGTCCTATTTTTTTAAAATGGATGTGAAGTAAAGAAGGAAAATTCAGGTAAATTGTTGTGAATGTGATTAGAACCTCAAGCCATCCATATGTACTCGATGGAGAAAAATAAATTTGTCGCATGTGAAAAATGGATGAGAGATTCTTATGGCATAGGAGGATAGTTCATCTTAGTTTTTATCAACTTGTAAATCTAAGAAGAAATGATGTTGTATGAGATAATCCCAAAATTTCAAAACCAAAGAATATTATTTGCAAGTCATGTCAATTTGGAAAGCAACCATGAGCTTAGTTCAAGGTAAAGGAACATTCAAAATCACTACCTTTAGAACTTGTGCATACAGATCTCTATGGACCCATGAGAAATCAATCTCTAAGAGGTGAAATATATTTCATGCACTTACTTAATGATTATACTAGAACAACATGGGTTGGTTTTCTAAAAGAAAATTTTGGATCTTTTGATGAGTTCAAAATATTCCAAGAATTGGTTGAAAAGGACATGGAATTGAATATTAAATTATTAATGTCAAATAGAGGAGTAGAATTCATATCCAATGAATGAATTTTTAAGAAACATGACATTGAAATTCAGTTCTCAATAGCTTTAAATCCTCGGCAAAATGGTGTGGCTGAAAAACTAAATAAGTTGTTCAAGAAAACACCACAACAATGCTTGATGAGTCAAGAGTGCCAAATAATTTTTGGGGAGAAGCTGTTGAAACATCAATCAACATTATTAATATGGTTCATATTATAGTAAATAACAACAAGAATACCTATGAAGAGTGATTTGGGAAAGTTTGATTCCAAAGAGGATGAAGGGATTCTTCTTGGTTGTTCCTCTAGGAGTGAAGGCTATAAATTTTATAACAATATACTTTGAAAAATAGTTGAATGCATTGATGTGAGAATTATGAGGCATCTCTTAAGACAAGTAGACAACAATAACGTGATAGATTAGATGATCCAATCATTTATGAGCCCAAAGAGGATGAACTAGAAGAGCAACAAGAACATGACAAACAAGAAGAACATGAATAACAAGAGGAAGAAAATCCACATCCAAATACTCAAGGTAGTTCAAAACGTTCAGCTAGAAAACCAAATCCTTGGCAGTAAGGAGTCAAGAATTCAGACAAGAAGGAAATTGATAAGCACACCAGGACATGCCAAATTTTCTTTACTACCCAAGATATAACCAAAGAACTTTGCTGAAGCATGTGAAGGTAAGCATTGGGTTAAAGTTATGGAGGAAGAGTTAGACCAAATTAAGAAAAATCATACATGGGAAATTGTTCCTAGACCAAAAGATAATAATGTAATTGGGACTAATTGGGCCTTCAAAAACAAACTAAATGAGGATGCACAGGTAGTAAGGAATAAGGCTATATTAGTATGCAAAGGGTATGATCAAGAGGAAGGTGTGGATTTTGAATAAACATTTTCTTATGTAGCTAGAATTGAAGCTATTAGAATGTTTTTGGCATTTGTATTTTTTTTTTTTTTAATTTCAAATTTTATCAAATGGATGTCAAATCAACCTTCCTGAATGGTGATTTAGTGGAAGAAGTATATGTTAGGCAACCAGAAGGATTTCCATTTTCGATAAATGAAAATTATGTTTTCATATTGAAGAAATCATTGTATGGTCTAAAGAAATATTCTAGGGGTTGGTACTCAAGACTTGACAAATATATACAACAACAAGGTTTCAAAAGAGTAGCAGAGAACAATATCTAAATCAAAATTGATAATGAAATTTTATTATTATTATTGTGGTATATGTAGATGGCATTATTTTTGGAAGTGATACTAATATAATGTCTCAAACATTTGTAGCAAAAACGCAAAAGGGGTTTGAGATGTCCATGATAGGAGAACTATCATTATTCCTAGGACTGCAAGTGACTCAATCAACAAAGGCATACTCATCTCTCAAACAAAGTATCTAAAGGAAATATTAAGGAAATTTGGCATGGAAAATTGTGCATTGATTAGCACTCATATGGGGCACAAGATGCAAGTTGAGCAAAGAGCATGAACCTACTGACATTATTCAAACTATGTATAGATCAATGATTTCCAATATTCTCTATCTAACATAATCAAGGACATAAATCATGCAAGTTGCTAATTTGCTTGGAAGGTTCCAATCTACTCCAAAAGGGATTCATGTATTAGCAGTGAACTTCATATATTTAAAAGGATCCTTACACTTTGGCCTATGTTATTCAAGAAGCAAAGACTTAAATCTAAAAAATATATAGATGAAAACTAGGAAGGCAGTGTGGATGATAAGAAAAACTCCAATGGAGGATGATTTCACTTAGGAAATTGTTTGGTTTCCTAGCTCGGTAAGACTTTTTTTTTTATTATCTCCCTATCTGCAGTTGAAGCATATTACAATTTAACAACATAAATCATGGTAAACCTATTCTCATTATCTATGATAACATAAGTGTTATCAATATGTCAAAGAATCTTTCTTTACACTCAAATACTAACTACATGCCCATTAAATATCACTTTCTCATAGAACTAGTAGCAAGCCAAAATTTCAAGTTACAATACATTTCTTCAAAATATCATGTTGAAGATATATTTACCAAACCACTTCCCAAAGAATCTTTTGATTATATTGGAGAGAGGTTAGGACACATCCTTGATAGAAGGAGTTACATTCACAAATGAAATCAATTTTTGTTCATCACAAGGATAATACGCAGACATAAGGAGAGATAGAAAACAAGGGGAGTAGTTGCAAATATGTAAAAGTTACATGTAGAAGAAGAGTTATAGATAATGTGAAGTACAATTTCAAGAGGAGCAACCCTTTTATACTGATGTCAAAGGGAGAGAAGTTGTAGGAACAAGGATAATTTTAGATAGAGGGGAGGTTTATAGTATTATTGAAGAATTGACTAAGGGTTATCATCAATGAAAATAGGGGAGGTTTTGGAAATAGTTTTGTCGTTGATTTCAAAGATAGGGGGAGCCTACTTATCTCCAATATAAATATTGAAAATGAAGATTGTTGCAAATATTGTTTTTGGATTTTTGACACCCCATTTGGATAAAATATTTTTGAATTAATTTTTACTACAAATAAATAGTTTAAATGGAAGAATAATATATGTGGTTGGAAATATTTTTTCAATACCTTTCCAACAGTTTATGTCACTCGCTCTAACTCCATATGAGTGAATAGATATGAAACATTTCCTTAGGATGACCCATCCAAAGTAAAATCAGGCTATCCTAACCAATTTTACTTGTTGACCATGTAAGTGAATGTAAAAACACTATAAATAAAGGGAATATGAGTTAATTTTAACATAAATTCATCGTAGAACATACATGATATTGCATTAGGATCCAATGAATAACTTTTGGGGTGATTCTAGGAGTCTAAGGGTGGAAGCAAAAATGTGATTTATGGAGTGAACGATCCATCATGGAATTTTCGCTATATCTTTTCGTATGTAATTTTTCAAACCGTAAAACTTGGAGTAGCTATATATAATATATCCATGTACCTATGGTTAAAATCTCAGACTTTTGTTCCCTAAAATTTCGGATATATGCTCGAAGGAAGTTAGGCTTCTTTAATGCTCTTGAAATCAACTTCAAATAGGTCAACTTGGCATGTTCAATATAAAATTTCTTCTAGTACATTTCAGAACATTTAAATTGTAGAATACATATAGAATATATTCAAATACTTGTGGTTCAAGTTTTAGATCTTTATTTGCTATAATTTCGATGATATGTTCGAAGGAAGTTAGGTTTCCTGAATGCTCCTAGAATCTTCTTCAAACAAGTCAGCTAGAGAGTTTTGCTATAACTGTGATCCAGGTGGATGTTGGTGGCCACCCACCTATCCCATTTGGAGCCCCAAAACTGTCTCTTTCAGTTTTTTTCAGTTTCCTAAATTGTAGCACAATTTACTATTTTTAGCAGTTTTTCGGGTCCTGAACTTTCGGAGCCGTTTTGAGGACGCAAACGACATTTTTTGGGAAATCTGGGGGCAACATGGGTTTATAGACCGATGTTTCACTTCCAAAAGTGGTATTTCTCGGATATATCTTTCTAACGAGCTATTGTACGCGTCAAACGGAGATCGTATGCCAAAGTTACGACCCCAGGAAGTTGATGTACCAATTTACGCAAACAGGGCCCACAGTTTGGCGTTTCATCTTCTAGGGTTAGGTTTTGGAATGTTAAGGGTTTTCCATTATTTCTCAACAATAATTAGGCCTTCCAACCTCATTGTAACATAGTTCAGAGGCATGTAGCCGCCACATCTCTTCTAAGTGATAAGCTATCATTGCCCTATCTAGTTTATTTCCATTACTATTTGTAAGCATATTTAAGTATTTTTCATTAATGACATGAAGTATTATTTCCACTGCATATCTGTGTTTATGGTTATCTCTGTAATTTTTTGCGTTCTTGTTTAAATTTGGATTAGTGGTATCAGAGAGGTCTGCTTTTTCTCTGTTTTTCTTTGCATGTCCCCAACGAGGTCGGGATATAAGGAGTTAGGGCTTGAACTGGTCGAACCTTTGCAAGACCAGCCTCAAAAATCCCGACAGCCTCCCATGGCAGATGAGAAGAAAGACAAGGGGGCAGGAGATCTTATCAAAATCTTAGTCAAAGAAGTGCTCAAGCGGCAAAGGAACCCGATAATGGATAGCTTTGCGCAAATCCTTCAGCGGCTACCAGAGGCGACGCATCGGCTTCCAACAGCTACTCTGGAAATGCCACACCATTTAAGGTACAAGTTAATTTTGAAATCCCCATCTTCGAGGGTCAAATAGATGTAGATGCCATAGATAAATGGTTAAATATGCTAGATGGGTATTTTTCTGTTCATGAATTTTCAAGTCGGGAAAAGATTGTTTTCACTCTTCTCAAAGCAGTCCCCCACGTCAAGGACTGGTGGGAAACCTACTACGAGCAGAAGGATGAAAGTAC
Source organism: Pinus taeda (assembly GCA_000404065.3). Taxonomy (NCBI): domain Eukaryota; kingdom Viridiplantae; phylum Streptophyta; class Pinopsida; order Pinales; family Pinaceae; genus Pinus; species Pinus taeda. Next base: position 100,374 of record APFE030325759.1, read on the forward strand.
AGGCTCACTATTTTCAGCCGCACCCACCTGGAATGACTTCAGGATGCCATCAAGGAGCAGTACTACCTTGTCAAAAGCTATGAGGAAAAATACATCAAATGGACCACACTGCAACAGGGACGAGACCAAGATGTGCCAGAGTTCACGACCATTTTTCATACCCTTCGCACATAGTTGGGTATCAAAGATTCTGAACTGCATCTGGTACTCAAATACCACGACTGCCTACACAGATACATCTAGGAGGAGATGGAGTTCTTGGACATCTCCTCACTCGGCACAACATACCGATACGCTGTCAAAATCGAGAAAAAGTTCAAACAAAAGAAGCAAGACTTTGGATCTGCAAATCCAAAGCCCAAAGGACAAAGCCAAGGTGGGGTGACCCAAGACAACCTGTCGAAGCTACAAGAAAATAACAACACCACAAAGCCGAAGAAGGACACAGGAAAGTGGTGTGAGTTCCACAAGAGTCCCACTCATAACACAAGTGAGTGTCAAACCAAGCAGTCACTGGTGGCCGAGTTGAAGGCCTCCGAGTCAGATGCATGTTCCAACCCTGAGCCAAAACCTGAAAAGGGGAATGGTAAAGGGAAGCAGATCATTGATGCAGAGCTTAGCACCACTGTTGCCACTACCAAGATCTAGAAGAATGAGACTGAAGACCCAGAGGAGGGGGAGCGCCTTTTCCACTCACAAATGTGGTGAAGGGTTTGCCATTGCAATTCATTGTTGATAGTGGCAGCCAAAAGAACCTCATTTCAGCAGAGGTCATGAAGCGGTTGGGCCTACCAACTACACCACACCCGCAGCCGTACAATGTCGGGTGGCTTCACAAAGAACGAGATATCAAAATTCGCCAGCACTGCCACCTTCCCTACAACATCAAGCCCTTCACAGACGAGGTATTGTGTGATGTTACACCTCTAGATGTTTGCGATGTACTATTAGGCCAACCATACTTGTGGAGGTGACATGCTATGTATGAGTCAAGGCCTCGTGTTGTCATTATTTCTTTGGATAATTCATTATACAGGATACCGGAGGTAGCCCCACCTACTGCCACCTCTTTCATCACTACCAAGAAAGGCATCAAGCTCATCCCCTAGACTAGGAAATTCATTTTCTGTCTGGTTCGCTCCCAAAGTAAGGGGAAGATTGTTGCTACATCCATGACCCCCGTAAAGGGTTCCTCCATGCAACAGTAGTAGCAAAGGGATACAGTCATGAAAAAACATAGGAACAACTTCTCCTCACCCACAGGGGCACCACACAAGTTTCAGGTGGGCGACAAAGTTTGGTTACATCTGCAGAGAGAACACCTTACCAGAACCCATTAGAAACTCAGACCACTCCAACATGGTCCTTACACCACTACCAAGGCTACGAGCAACAATTCTTTGACGCACAACATTCCTCCATTCCTTTGCTTGCACCGAGTTTTCAATGTGTACCGTCATTGACCATGCTTCCCACCATTTCTGGACACATCAGAGATTGCAAAACAACTCACCAGAGACCCAGCTCAGTAGAAGCTTCCTCATCTCAGGGAGGAACTCAACGCAATGGAGACCATTGTTTCCTAAGGGGGGAGGAATGATCTAGGTGGATTTTGGTGGCCACCCAACTATCCCATTTGGACCCCCACAACTGTCTCTTTCAGTTTTTTCAGTTTCCTAAATTGTAGCACAATTTACTATTTTTAGTAGTTTTTCGGGTCTTGAACTTCCAGAGCTGTTTTGAGGCCTTAAATGACTTTTTTTGGGAAATCTAAGGGAAACATGGGTCCATGGACCGATGTTTCCCTTCCCAAAGTGGTATTTCTTGGATAGATCTTTCTAACAAGCTATTGTACGCGTCAAACAGAGATCGTATGCAAAAGTTATGACCCCGGGAAGTTGATGTACCAATTTACCCAAATGGGGCCCACAATTTGGCATTTCATCTAGGGTTAGGTTTTGGAATGTTAAGGGTTTTGCATTATTTCTCAACAATAAATAGGCATTCGAGCCTCATTGTAACACAGTTTAGAGGCATGTAGCCACCACATCTCTTCTCAGAGATAAGCTACCTTTGCCTTAGCTAGTTTATTTCCATTACTGTTTATAAGCATATTTCAGTATTTTACATTAATGAAATGAAGTATTATTTCTGCTGCATATCTGTGTTTATGGTTAGCTCTGTAATTTGTTGCGTTCTTGTTTAAATCCGGATTAGTGGTATCACAGCGGTCTGCGTTTTCGTTGTTTTTCTTTGCATGTCCCCAACGAGGTCGGGATATAAGGAGTTAGGGCTTGAACTGGGCTTGAACGACCTCCCATGGCGGATGAGAAGAAAGACGAGGGGGCAGGAGATCCTATCAAAATCTTGCTCAAAGAAGCACTTGAGCAGCAAAGGAACTCGATGATGGATAGCTTTGCGCAGATCCTTCAGCGGCAACCCAGAGGCGACGCATCAACTTCCAACAGCTACTATGGAAATGCCACACCGTTTAAGGTACAAGTTAATTTTTAAATCCCCATCTTCAAGGGTCAAATAGATGCAGATGCCGTAGATAAATGGTTAAATCTGCTAGATGGGTAATTTTCTATTCATGAATTTTCAAGTTGGGAAAAGATTGTTTTCTCTCTTCTCAAAGAAGCCCCCCACGTCAAGGACTGGTGGGAAACCTACTGTGAGTAGAAGGATGAAAGTACAGGCTCACTATTTTCAGCCACACCCACTTGGAATGACTTCATTTTCTATCTGGTTCGCTCCAAAGTAAGGGGAAGATCATTGCTACATCCATGACCCCCGCAAAGGGTTCTTCCATGCAGTAGCAGCAACAAAGGGATACGGTCATGAAAAAGCACAGGAACAACTTCTCCTCACCCACAGGGGTACCACACAAGTTTCAGGTGGGTGAAAAAGTTTGGTTACATCTGCAGAGAGAATGCCTTACTAGAACCCATGAGAAACTCAGACCACTCCGACATGGTCCTTACACTAGTACCAAGGCTACGGGAAAAACTGCTTTGAAGCACAACATTCCTCCATTCCTTTGCTTGCACCGAGTGTTCAATGTGTACCATCGTCGACCATGCTTCCCACCATTTCTGGACACATCAGAGATTTGAGAACAGCTCACTAGAGACCCAGCTCAACAGAAGCTTCCTCATCTTAGGGAGGAAGTCAATGCAATGGGGACCATTAATTCCTAAGGGGGGAGGAATGATCCAGGTGGATGTTGGTGGCCACCCACCTATCCCATTTGGACCCCCCCAACTGTCTCTTTCAGTTTTCTTCAGTTTCCTAAATTGTAGCACAATTTACTATTTTTAGCAGTTTTTCGGGTCCTGAACTTCTAGAGCCATTTTGAGGCCCTAAATGACGTTTTTTTGGGAAATATAGGGGCAACATGGATCCATGGACCAATGTTGCCCTTCCCAAAGTGGTATTTCTCGGGTAGATCTTTCTAACAAGCTATTATACGCGTCAAACGGAGATCGTATACCAAAGTTACAATCCCGGGAAATTGATGTACCAATTTACCCAAACGGGACCCACAATTTGGCATTTCATCTTTTAGGGTTAGGTTTTGGAATGTTAAGGGTTTTCCATTGTTTCTCAACAATAAATAAGCCTTTAAGCCTCATTGTAACACAGTTCAGAGGCATGTAGCTGCCACATCTCTTCTCAGAGATAAGCTACCATCACCCTAGCTGGTTTATTTCCATTATTGTTTGTAAGCATATTTCAATGTTTTACATTAATGAAATGAAGTATTATTTCTGCTACATATCCGTGTTTATGGTTATCTCTGTAATTTGTTGCATTCTTGTTTAAATCTAGATTAGTGGTATCAGAGCGGTCTTCTTTTTTCTGTTTTTCTTTGCATGTCCCCAATGAGTTCGGGAAATAAGGAGTTAGGGCTTGAACTGGTTGAACCTTTGCAAGACCAGCCTTGCAAATCCCGACGGTCTCCCATGGCGGATGAGAAGAAAGACGAGGGGCAGGAGTTCCTATCAAAATCTTGCTCGAAGAAGCACTCGAGCGGCAAAGGAACGTGATGATGGATAGCTTTGCACAGATCCTTCAATGGCTACCCAGAGGCGACACATCGGCTTCCAACAGCTACTCTGGAAACACCACACCATTTAAGGTACAAGTTAATTTTGAAATCTCCATCTTCGAGGGTCAAATAGATGCAGATGTCGTAGATAAATGGTTAAATCTGATATATGGGTATTTTTCTGTTCATAAATTTTCAAGTCGAGAAAAGATTGTTTTCACTCTTCTTAAAGCAGACCCCACGTAAAGGAGTGGTGGGAAACCTACTATGAGCAGAAGAATGAAAGTATAGGCTCACTATTTTCAGCCGCACCCACTTGGAATGAATTCCGGGATGCCATCAAGGAGCAGTACTACCCTGTCAAAAAGTTATGAGGACAAATACATCAAATGGACGACATTGCGGCAGGGATGAGACCAAGATGTGTCGGAGTTCACAAACATTTTTCATACCCTTCACACAGAGTTGGGTATCAAAGATTCTGAACTGCATCTGGTACTCAAATATCGCATCTGCCTACACAGATACATCTAGGAAGAGATGGAGTTCTTGAACATCTCCTCACTCGACACAACATATCGATACGATGTCAAAATTGAGAAAAAGTTCAAACAGAAGAAGCAAGACTTTGGATCTGCAAATCCGAAGCCTAAAGGACAAAGCCAAGGTGGGGTGACCCAAGACAAACCATCGAAGCCGCAAGAAAAGAACAAAGCCAAAGAAGGACACAGGAAAGTGGTGTGAGTTCCACAAGAGTCCCACTTATAACACAAGTGAATGTCGGACCAAGCAGTCATTAGTGGCTGAGTTGAAGGCTTCTGAATCAAATGCATGTTCCAACCTTGAGCCAGAACCTGACAAGGGAATGGCAAAGGGAAGCAGATCATTGATGCAGAGCCCAGTGCCACTATTGCCACTGCCAAGATCCAGAAGAATGAGCCTGAAGACCCAGAGGAGGGGGAGTGCCTTTTCCACTCACAAATGTGGGTGAAGGGTTTGCCGTTGCAATTCATTATCAACAGTGGTAGCCAAAATAACCTCGTTTCAGTAGAGGTCATGAAGCGGTTGGGCGTACCAACTACACCACACCAGTAGCCATACAGTATTGGGTGGCTTCACGAAGGACGAGATCTCAAAGTTCGCCAACAATGCCGCCTTCCCTGCAGCATCAAGCCCTTCACAGATGAGGTATTGTGTGATGTTACACCTTTGGATGTTTGCAATGTACTATTAGGCCAACCATACTTGTGGAGGCGACGTGCTGTGTATGTGTCAAGGCCTCGTGGTGTCATTATTTCTTTAGATAATTCATTATACAGGATACCGGAGGTAGCCCCACCTACCGCCACCTCTTTGATCACTTTCAAGAAAGGAAACAAGCTCATCTCCCAGACTAGTAAATTCATTTTCTATCTGGTTCGCTCCCAAAGTAAGGGGAAGATCATTGCTACATCCATGACCCCCATAAAGGGTTCCTCCACGCAGCTGCAACAGCAAAGGGATATGGTCATGAAAAAGCACAGGAACAATTCTCCTCACCCACAGGGGTACCACACAAGTTTCAGGTGGGCGACAAAGTTTGGTTACATCTGTAGAGAGAACACCTTACCAGAACCCATTAGAAACTCAGACCACTCTGACATGGTCCTTACACCAGTACCAAGGCTATGGGAAACAATGCTTTGAGCACAAAATTCCTCCATTCCTTTCCTTGCACCGAGTGTTCAATGTGTACCATCGTCGACCATGCTTCCCACCATTTCTAAACACATCAGAGGTTGCAGAACAGCTCACCAGAGACCCAACTCAGCAGAAGCTTCCTCATCTCAAGGAGGAACTCAACGTAATGGAGACCATTGCTTCCTAAGGGGGGAGGAATGATCCAGGTGGATGTTGGTGGCCACCGACCTATCCCATTTGGACCCCGAAAATTGTCTCTTTCAGTTTCCTAAATTGTAGCACAGTTTACTATTTTTAGTAGTTTTTTGGGTCTTGAACTTCCGGAGCCGTTTTAAGGCCCTAAACGACATTTTTTGGGAAATCTGGGGGCAACATGGGTCCATGGACCGATGTTTCCCTTCCCAAAGTGGCAGTTCTCGGATAGATCTATCTAACGAGCTATTGTACATGTCAAATGGAGATCGTATGCCAAAGTTACGACCCCGGGAAGTTGATGTACCAATTTACCCAAACAGGGCCCACAGTTTGGCGTTTCATCTTCTAGGGTTAGGTTTTGGAATGTTAAGGGTTTTCCATTGTTTCTCAACAATAAATAGGCCTTCAAGTCTCATTATAACAAAGTTCAGAGGCATGTAGCCGCCACATCTCTTCTCAGAGATAAGTTACCATCGCCCTAGTTGGTTTATTTCCATTATTGTTTGTAAGCATATTTCAGTATTTTAAATTAATGAAATGAAGTATTATTTCCGCTGCATATCTGTGTTTATGGTTATCTTTGTAATTTTTTGCGTTCTTGTTTAAATCTGGATTAGTGGTATTAGAGCGGTCTGCTTCTTCTTTGTTTTTCTTTGCATGTCCCCAACGAGGTAGGGATATAAGGAGTTAGGGCTTGAACTGGTCGAACCTTTGGAAGACCAACCTCGCAAATCACGATGGCCTCCCATGGTGGATGAGAAGAAAGATGATGGGGCAGGAGATCTTATCAAAATCTTGCTCGAAGAAGTGCTCGAGCAGTAAAGGAACATGATGATGGATAGCTTTGCGCAGATCCTTCAGCGACTTCCCAGAGGTGATGCATCGACTTCCAACAACTACTCTGGAAATGCCACACCATTTAAGGTACAAGTTAATTTTGAAATCCCCATCTTCGAGGGTCAAATAGATGTAGATGCCATAAATAAATGGTTAAATTTTCTAGATGGGTATTTTTCTCTTCATGAATTTTCAAGTTGGGAAAAGATTTTTTTTGCTCTTCTCAAAGCAACCCCCCACGTCAAGGACTGGTGGGAAACCTATTGCGAGCAGAAGGATGAAAGTACATGCTCACTATTTTCAGCCGCACCCACTTGGAATGAATTCCGGGATGCCATCAAGGAGCAGTACTACCCTGTCAAAAGCTATGAGGACAAATACATCAAATGGACCACACTATGGCAGGGACGAGACCAAGATGTGCTAGAGTTCACAAAAAATTTTCATACCCTCCACACATAGTTGGGTATCAAAGATTTTGAGCTGCATCTGGTACTCAAATACTGCTGCTTCCTACACAAATACATCCAGGAAGAGATGGAGTTCTTGAACATCTCCTCACTTGGCACAACATACCGATACGTTGTTAAAATCGAGCAAAAGTTCAAACAAAAGAAGCGAGACTTTGGATCTACAAATCCGAAGCCCAAAGGACAAAGCCAAGGCGGGGTGACCTAAGACAACCCATCGAAGCTGCAAGAAAAGAAAAACACCACAAAGCTGAAGAAGGACACAGGAAAGTGGTGTGAGTTCCATAAGAGTCCCACTCATAACACAAATGTGTGTCGGACCAGGTAGTTGCTGGTGGCCGACTTGAAGGCTTACGAATCAGATGCATGTTCCAACCCTGAGCCAGAACCCCGACAAGGGGAATGGAAAAGGGAAGCAGATCATTGATGCGGAGCCTAGTGCCACTCTTGCCACTGCCAAGATCTAGAAGAATGAGCCTGAACACCTAGAGGAGGGGAAGCGCCTTTTCCACTCATAAATGTGGGTGAAGGGTTTGTCGTTGCAATTCATTATCGATAATGGCAGCCAAAAGAACCTCATTTCAATAGAGGTCATGAAGCGATTGGGCCTACCAACTACACCACACCCGCAGCTGTACAGTATTGGGTGGCTTCACGAAGGACGAGATCTCAAAGTTCGCCAGCAGTGCCGCCTTCCTTACAGCATCAAGCCCTTCATAGACGAGGTGTTGTGTGATGTTACACCTTTGGATGTTTGCGATGTACTATTAGGCCAGCGATAATTGTGGAGGTGATCCAGGTGGATATTGGTGGCCACCTGCCAAGTCCATCTGGACCCCCATCATTGTCTCTTTCAGCATTTTCAATTTCCTTAATTATAGCACAACTTACTATTTTTAGTAGTTTTTCGGGTCCTGAACTTCCGGAGCCGTTTTGAGGCCCTAAACGACGTTTTTTTGGGAATCCAGGGGGAATATGGGTCCATGCAATGGACCGATGTTGCCCGTTCCAACAATGGTAGTTCTCGGATAGATCTTTCTAACAAGCTATCATACACGTCAAACAGAGATCGTATGCCAAAATTACGACCTCGGGAAATTGATGTACCAATTTACCCAAAACGGGGCCCACAATTTGGCGTTTCATCTTCTAAGGGTCGGCTTTGGAATGTGAAGGGTTTTCCATGGTTTCTCAATAATAAATAGGCCTTCGAGCCTCATTGTAACACAAGTTCGGAACAGTTCAGAGGCATGTAGCCGCACATCTCTTATCAGAGATAAGCTACCATCGCCCTAGCTGGTTTATTTCCAATTCTGGTTGTAAGCATATTTCGGTATTTTCCATTAATGAAATGAAGCATTATTTCTGCTGCATCTTTGTGTATATGGTTATCTCTGTATCTATTTGTGTTCCTGTTTAAATCCGGATCAGTGGTATCAGAACGGTATGCTTTTTCTCTGTTTTTCTTTGCATGTCCCCAACGAGGTCGAGATATAAGGAGTTAGGGCTTGAACTAGTCGAACCTTTGCAAGACCAGCCTCAAAAATCCCGACGGCCTCCCATGGCGGACGAGAAGAAAGATGAGGGGGCAGGAGATCCTATCAAAATGTTGCTCGAAGAAGCCCTCAAGCGGCAACGGAACGCGATGATGGACAGCTTTGTGCAGATTCTTCAGCGGCTACCTAGAGGTGACGCATCGACTTCCAGCAGCAACTCTGGAAACGCCACGCCC